>JACEIK010005844.1:85521-101667 GCA_018107945.1 Datura stramonium
GGGTATTACAGAAGGTTCGTGGATGAATTTTCCACCTTAGCAGTGCCTTTGACCAAGTTAACTCAGAAAGCAGCTAAATTCCACTAGACTGAAGCATGTGAACAGAGCTTTCGGGAATTGAAAAATAGACTGACCTCAGCACCAGGATTAGCCTTGCCAGAAGGATCTGAAGGTTATGCAGTATACTGTGTTGCTTTAGGCGTTGGGTTAGGATGTGTTCTGATGCAGCATGGTAAAGTAATTGTTTATGCTTCCAGGCAACTGAAGAAGCATGAAAAGAACTACCCTACCCATGACCTGGAATTAGCTGCAGTGATTCATGCCTTGAAAATATGGATGCACTATCTGTATGGCGTTTATGTAGATATTTTCACTGATCATAAGAGCCTCCAGTACATTTTCACCCAGAAAGAGTTGAAGTTGCACTATCTGGGTTGATCAGTTTCTACATCTAGAACAGGGGCCGATGAGTGTCTGGGAGAACACTATGAGGTTCGACTCTTGGCCCGGTATGCACCAGCCTTTGTAGATACCGTGCCGGTTAGGGTGCACCTATTTATTATGGGGATGAATCCAGAATATGTGGAGACTTATATTACGGCCACTCTGCTAAAGGACATGGATATTACCCATGTTCAGGATCTTGCTCAGAATATTAAAGGGATTAGAAAGTGGCAACGGGAGATAAGAAGGGAAAATCAGGAGCAGCGCCGTCGGGCCAGACCTAGCAACATGCAGGGGGAGTCCCAGGAAGGACCTAGGCCACAATTCTCAGACAGACCACCTAGATCCCCACCTCCACAATAGCAACACGGGAGTGGATCTGGTCGTTGGGGGCAGCTAGGGCCCAGCGATAGCTCACGATCAGCAGGGTCACAACAATAGAGAGGAGCGGAGTAGAGCAGATTTACTATACCACTTTGCCCTATCTATAGTCGACATCACTCTAGGGCATGCAGGTATGGTTCCATGACATGTTATACCTGTGGAAAAAAGGGTCATCAGATGAGAGATTGTCCAGCCAGGGGTCAGAGTGATCGGGACTGTCAGGATAGATCTTAAGTAGGGTCACATGCCCCAGCATCTCTAGCAGGGCGTAGGCCCTCAACTCCATCCAGCAGAGGCTGAGGCAGACAAGGGGCCTCTAGCTCAGGTACTGTTCTAGATCGCACTTATGCTTTACCGGGACGACAGGAGTCAGAGTCATCGTCGGATGCGGTGACAGGTATGCTGGAAATTTGCTCTCATTCTGTTTATGTACTTATAGATCCCGAATCCACCTTGTCTTATGTTACCATTAGTGGCCCGGAAGTTTGGTATTACGCCAGAATTGCTTCAGCAACCTTTTTCAGTATCTACTCCCGTCAGTGACTCTATCATAACTAAGATGGTCTACCAAGGGTGCACAGTATAAGTTGTTGGTCATCAGACTTTAGTAGATTTGGTAGAATTAGAGATGATTGACTTTGACGCAATTATGAGTATGGATTGGCTTGCTCCATGCTATGCCAACGTAGAATGTTAGACCAAGACTGTTCGATTCCACTTTCAATGGGAGGTTGTACGGGAGTGGAAGGTAGTGCCGCCACACCAAAAGGTAAGTTTATTTCCTATCTTCGGGTGAGAAAATTGATAGAGAAAGGATGTATTTATCATATTGTCAGGGTTCAAGATATCCAAGAAGAATCTTCGACTCTCCAGTCCATTCTAGTAGTCAATGAATTTCCAGATGTATTTCTAGATGAACTTCCTGGTATTACCCTAGATTGGGAGATTATTTTTGCAATTGATTTATTACCAGGTACTCAGCCTATATTTATTCCTCCGTACCAAATGGCTCCAACTAAGCTCAGAGAATTGAAGGAACAGTTGAAAGATCTGTTAGATAAGGGCTTCATCAGGCCGAGTACTTCACCATGGGGAGCACCAATTTTATTTGTGAGGAAGAAGGATGGCTCCCTTCGTATGTGTATAGACTACCGACAGCTGAATAAAGTCACTATCAAGAATAAGTACCCTCTTCCCAGAATAGATGACTTGTTTGACCAGTTACAAAGGGCAAAGTATATCTCAAAAATTGACTTAAGGTCAAGATATCATCAGGTTCAGGTTCAAGAGAAAGATATTCTAAAGACTGCTTTCAAGACCATGTATGGCCACTTTGAATTTCTAGTCATGTCCTTCGGGCTAAAGAATGTTCCAGCAGTGTTCATGGACTTGATGAACAACATCTTCATGTCATATCTGGACCTATTTGTGATAGTATTTGTTGATGATATTCTGGTATATTCCCACTCAGAGGAATATCACCGGGATCACCTACAAACAGTGCTCCAAACTCTTAGGAATTGCCAGCTGTATGCGAAGTTTTTTAAATGTTAATTATGGCTGAATTCAGTGGCCTTTTGGGCCACATTATGTCAGATGCTGGTATATAGGTAGATTCGCAAAAGATCGAGGCTGTAAAAACATGGCCTAGACCTACCACTCCGACTGAGGTATGTAGTTTTTTGGGGTTAGCCGGGTATTACAGAAGGTTCGTAGAAGGATTTTCTACCTTAGCAGCGCCTTTGACCAAGTTAACTCTGAAAGCAGCTAAATTTCACTGGACTAAAGCATGTGAACAGAGCTTCCAGGAGTTGAAATACAGGTTGACCTCAGCACCAGTACTAGCCTTGCCAGAAGGATCAGATGGTTATGCAGTGTACTGCGATGATTCAGGCGTCGGGTTAGGATTTGTTCTTATTCAACATGGTAAAGTAATTGCTTACACTTCCAAACAGCTGAGGAAGCATTAGAAGAACTACCCCACCTATGATCTGGAGTTGGCCGCGTTAATTCATGCCTTGAAAATATGGAGGAACGATCTGTATGGTGTCCTCATAGATATTTTCACTTATCACAAGAGCCTCCAGTATATCTCCACATAGAAGGAGCTGAACCTGCGGCGTTATTAAAAGATTACGATGTGAATATCTTGTACCACCCAGGGAAGGCTTATGTTGTAATAGATGCTCTTAGCTGCAAATCCATGGGGAGTTTAGTACACCTGAAGTAAGAACAATGGGAGCTGGTCCGAGAACTGCATCAGTTAGCCAATTTTGTCATCCGTATAGTAGATTTAGGAGACAACGGAGCAGTAATTCATAATACAGAAGTATCGTCATTGGTTGTGGAAGTGAAAGAACAACAGTACGAAGACCCTAACCTAGTTCAGCTTAGGGACAAGGTCCAACGAGGGGAAGTAACAGATTTCAAGGTAACCAAAGACAGAGTTTTGAGATATAGGGGTCGCCTCTGTGTTCCGGATGCAGCAGGTCTTCGCCAGCAAATTATGGGTGAGGTGAATTATTCCCGTTACTCTCTTCATTTGGGTTCAACAAAGATGTATCATGATATAAAAGAGATTTACTGATGGCCAGGAATGAAAAAAGAGATAGCAGAATTTGTAGCACAATGTCCTAATTGCCAGTAGGTGAAAGATGAACATGAAAAACCTGCCGGATTGACACGGGAGATAGCAATTCCCACGTGGAAGTGGGAAGCAGTTAATATGGATTTTGTGACAGGGTTACCCCGTACCAGATGCATATTTGATTCCATCTGGGTGATTGTTGACAGGTTGACGAAATCAGCTCATTTTCTACCAGTAAGGGCTACCTTCTCAGTTGAAGGCTATGCTGAACTGTATATCAGAGAGATAGTCCGATTGCATGGTGTTCAGTTATCAATTATTTCTGACAGGGGAGTGCAGTTTACAGCTAAATTTTGGCAATCCTTTCATAGGGTCCTGGGGACGCAGGTTAATTTGAGTACGACCTTCCATCCTCAGACAGAGGGGCAGGCAGAACGTACAATTCAGACGCTCGAGGATATGTTATGGGCGTGTGTGTGCTGGATTTTGGGGGCAGCTGGGATGAACACTTACTGCTTATTGAGTTTTCCTACAATAATAGTTACCATTCAACGATTTAAATGGCACTTTATGAGGCCTTATATGGGAGGAAATGTAGACCTCCGATTGGTTGGTTTGAGGTAGGAGAATCGAGATTAATTGGTCCAGATATTATCCATCAGTTAGAAGAGAAGGTGAAGCTTATCAGAGAACGCCTGCTGATAGCTCAAAGCCGCCAGAAATCCTATGCTGATGTGCGGTGGAGGAACATGGAGTTTGACATAGGTAACTGGGTATTTCTGAAGGTTTCGCCGATGAAGGGCATGAAGAGATTTGGTGAAAAAGGGAAAGCTCAGCCCGAGATTTATTGGGTCTTATCGAATACTTTGGAGAATAGGCCAGGTGGCATATGAGCTAGAATTGCCTTCAAAATTGGAATCCGTTCATCCGGTCTCTCATGTGTCGATGCTACAAAAGTGCATAGTGGATCCGTCCCGAGTTGTGCCAGTAGAGGATGTATAAGTCCCTGAGGAATTAGCCTATGAAGAGGTTCCAGTAGCTATATTAGATAAACAGGTTCGTAGGTTGAAAACTAAGAATGTCGCTTCTAGCAAGGTACTGTGGAGAAACAAGAATAAAGAAGAGATGATCTGGGAAGCTGAGGATGATATGAGATCCAGATATCCTCATTTGTTCCTGGATTAGTCCAGACTATGCAGTTAAGGTAAGTTATAGTTTCAGTTGCTATTCTATGATTTGTCCTATATATTGCTTAGTTAACTCCAAACTTATTGTGAAATAACTGTTATAGTGTTATATGAAGTACTTGTGTTGGACTTTTATGCGTTTTTGGATTTTCAGATAGTCCATATTACAGGAGAAACTCTGCCATGTTTTTTCCAGAATAATAGTCCTAAAAGGAGTTAAACTCCTGTAAACCAAGTTGACATTCGATGATGAATGTTCCTAAGGGGGGGAGGATGTTACCCCCCATGAAAGTCAACGAATAGTAGGCGTATGCGTGAATTCGAAATAGATAAAGAGAGTACAATGCATGTAAAGAAGCCTCAGAAGTAGGATCGAGCGAGGCTAGGCCGTGAAAGGCCAACGCGACGCGCCAGTCGGCAAGGCACTAGCCAACGCGGCGCGCCAGACCATTGGCTCCTTGAGGGGCGCGAGGCGCCAAGAATTGTGGTGCCTTGAGAGGAGTGGAGTGCCTGCCTCACCTATATAAACATTTTTCCCCTTCATTTCATTTTGTCCTTATATGTTAGCCACGACCAGACTTGAGAGAGTACGAAGAAATCAAATAATTTTCATCCGTTTACGCTACAAAACGCTGCCCAAATTCAAATTAACTTCGGGTATTGAAGTTTAAAGCTACAGGGAGCACTGCTACGAAGTTATTTTCATGAAATTCACCCAGCATATCGTAACCTGCCGAGCCAAAGTCGTTGGAATTGCTCCAAACTAATTATTATACGATCACAGGCTTCAAGTAAGCATTTCTCCCTTCTGGACTTTCAAGGAATTATGAGTTTTCAATTATTTCTGTTAAGTTGAAATATAGTTAATATTTGTATATAAAGTTATCATTTTTGCCGAATTTAGTACTGAAACTTGTCAGTTTTCCCCGATAATACGATTGCAGTTGAGAAGAGTAGTTGAATACGAACTGAAACTCACCGGTTAATCGGTAATCGGCAAACGAGGTATGTTAAGGTAGTTTCCTTCGGCAAGTTAGTTTCTTTAGCATGATAACTCAGTTTGAATCCCATTAAGAATACCAGAAGCATGTCTATTGTGATTAGTTATTGGTATTAGCTGAAACCTGTATTCCATGTTAGTATGGGATGGATTATGCCTGCATAGCCTTCATGATCGACCCCAGGGTTATTAGCTGTGTTGACGCCCGCCAGGGGTGAGATGACGTCGCTCTACGGAGTGGTATGCTATCTGCAAGGGATGAAGATGGGGTCCCAGGTCCTCATACAATCCATTCCATGGGTGGGCTATTATATGATGTGGTTGGCTCTATACACCCCCATTAAGCCTGGTGCCCGGGATGCAGCTATCAGTAGTCCACTGGACTTAGATACAACTACAGTCAGGGGCCGAGAAGGTTCAGTTGCAGACCCAGGGGACTGATAGGATGGCTATAGCTATTAGTTGACCCAGTGCAACCTTGATAGGGGTATATAAAATGAAGGGTACTCACCAGGGCTTATGGGGGCCCCAGGTGGGTTATTCTGTGCTGGTTGTACCTTTCGGTTTATGGGAACCAGGTCAGGTTTTTGTTTGCTTTAGTTATTAATAAATTAAATAGTAAGAAGTTCTATTACTCAGGTATGATCTTTATTCCTTCATTTTAGTTATTCTTAGTCTCCTTCTTTTATTTAGTTATTTAAAGTTATCGCCTTACATATTCAGTACATATTGTAGTGACGCCCTTTATGGGGCGCTGCATTACTTGCCAGCAGGTACGAATAGACGAGGAACATGTCCCTCTTAACTTCCAGCCAAGATTAGTAGAAGAGTCAGCTTCTTTCTTCTGGAGCTTATAGAAAGAAGATTTACTCTTTTTTTTATTGTATAGTTTATGGGTAGGTCGGGGCCCTGTCCCGACCATCATATTACTCCTACAGGCTTGAAGATTGTTTCTATTTCCCTGTTGTTAGCTGTTATTGGCCGTGTGGGGCCCAAATGTGTTTTAGTTTACGTGTTGGCCTTGTGGGGCCTTATTTAGCTGACAGATTAGTGGCCTTGTCGGCCATAGTTTAGCTTACCACTGGTTTCACTTTACAGACATAAATAGACATCGTGGTGGTCTTGTCGGTCCGCATATGATTCCTTGTTATTATCTGTTTCTAGTTAGCTGTTTTCCTTTATAGGTGGCTATAAGGCCTTGTCGGTCGGAGGTTGTATTTACAGCCAAGATATAGCCTGTAGTTTTCTTTATTTGTGAAGTAAGCCTGCACCAGGAGTGCATAGGCCTAGTTAAGTCAGTTCAGATCCTAGTAGGGCACCAGGTGCCAGTCATGCCTCCCAAGGTGGGGCGTGACAACATAGAAATAAAGGGTATTTATATTAGTAGAGTAAGCCTTCCTTGTTCCTTCATGGAGTGGAATTGGAATTTGTAACTCCTTTCCTAGTTGAAGTAGGATTTGATTCTAAATATAACCTAGAAAAGTATATATAAAAATAATTAGAACTTTTTCCTAAATTAACAGGGAAACTAATTTAACTACCGTTGCCTGATCGTACGACTCGTACCATGGACCTATTAGTCATTGCTTCCTCTCGTACAGTTCTCTTATGAGTCGTACAATGCCTGTCATGGTCTGATCTTGTGAAGTAGGGCATCCTCTGAATATTTTCACGATTGATGTGGTAAAACTCGTACCTTGATATCACGACTCGTGACTATCTCATGCCCTAGGATCTACCAATCACATTTTCTCTGAAGTTCACCACAGCTCTTTGGTGCAAGTCATATGTGTTCATCACGACTTGTATCTTCCATTCATACCATAAGCTTAAACAAGTGCAATATTTCTGTAATTTTCCACGATTGTTATGGTACGGCTCATACCATTATTCGTACATGGCTAATGCCTTGTGTGAATTTTATCACGGCTGCTACGTACGAGTTGTACCTCCAAGATACGGCTCGTACTGAAGTCTACAATTTTACCATTTTTAGTACTCTTTTCTCTTCATTTGCACATTTCAACTCCAATACATAATTTCCCTAAGAACAAAGTAAAAGTGCATCATATCTATATAAACACACCTAAGACCATGCATATTTTCTAAGTTTTAAGAGTCGAAAGTTTTGTAAATTCATAGCACATCAATGGTCAGGACGAGCGGACCATTCAGATTCTTGAGGATATGTTGAGAGCATATGTAATTGATTTGAAGGGTAGTTTTGATGATCACTTACCTCTCATCGAGTTTGCCTACAATAATAGTTACCACTCCAGCATTCAAATGGCTCTGTTTGAGGCTCTTTATGGGCAAAGGTGCAGATCACGTATCAGATGGTTTGAGCTAGGTGAGGCTACGTTGATAGAGCATGATTTAGTTCATAAGGCCATGAAGAAAGTTCAGCTTATTAGAGAAAGGCTGAAAACAGCTCAGAGTCGCCAGAAATCTTACGCGGATGTGAGGCAGAGGGAGCTTGAGTTTGAGGTTGATGATTGGGTATTTCTAAAGGTGTCTCCCATGAAGGGAGTAATGAGGTTTGAAAAGAAAGGGAATCTTAGTCCCTGATATGTTTGTTCTTATAGTATTAAGAATTATGGGCGAACGACGGGAATTGAACCCGCGCATGGTGGATTCACAATCCACTGCCTTTGAGGCGAGTTGGCAAGGTGGAATATGAGTTGGAGCTACCAGCATGTTAGCTTTGGTGCATCCAGTTTTCCATGCATCTTTGTTGAAGAAATCATCGGTGACCTAGCCTTAGTTGTTTCGGTGGAGAGCATAGGTGTCACAACCTAAGTTGGAACCCCAAATCGAGACACGGGACCCAGACCCATGAATGGCTCCAAGATAAACCATGAAATATCATAATTCTAAAATAACAACAACTAATAGAACATAGCTGAGCAGAAGCTTAATTGAATCATAACTAACAAAAAGGAAAGGATAAAAGTTTGATTACAACACAAGTCATAAGCTGAAACTAGTACTACACTGTCTAAAAGCCTCTACTAGTCAGATGAGTTGTTGGGACAAGCCCCCAACTAACTTTAACTTTCGAAACTACAAATAAACTGAAACAAAGAAAACAAAACTCCCATACTCAGAAGATGAGGACTCACCACTGTCGGCTGATAGAGTCTGGAGCGTGTCTAATCATGAGGCTGAGTCTGAATACCTGGATCTATATCATAAAATGATATAGCACATAAAGTATATGGTCAATACTTGGAATATACTAAGTATGTGAGAAAAGTAAGTGAAGCTAGAAACATGCCAATAAACCGAGAAGGACTGAACTGAATAGATAACTAAATGCATAACTAAGGTGAAGTACAATGACCCTATTTGAGATGCATAGATATTTCCATGATATGCTTATTTGAAAATATTTAATGAAATACAAGTAAATATAATTTTTGGGTCATGTACATGTCTTGAAGACTGAATCTAAAATCATAAACTGAAAGACTGAAATAAATGTACTGAAACTGAAACTGAAACTGAATTGTATTGTGGGAGAGACTATTAACCGGCAAACTCCAATATGAGCCTTATGGAACGCGACTTGTAACCCCAGTTGGAAGGGTGTTCATACCTTACAAAGGGTAAGAACTCTAACAGGCTTGATATCACTCATGAACTCAGGGAGACAATCTCTAATAATGATTACCCCTGCATGCGCCCATTGAGGCAAGGGAGACACTCTCAAATAACGAGAATCCCATATTCCTCGACCTAAGGGAAACATTGTCTACTATTGAGAATCCCTTATCCTACGTGGCACGCACTTCTAAGACCTGTATATGTTGGAACCCTAGCGTACTCGGTGCTAAGTACAACTCCCAACCGAACATAAGGATACATGTAACTGATAAATCTGAAGCTGATGTCCTAAGACTAGTCAGAATCACTTTATCTAGCAGGATTCCCGAGAGCCTAAAGAACCATGACATAACAATACTGAGGGGTTATAATTGATGTTCTACGACTAGTCATGTCTACTTTCTACTAGAAAGAGGCCTGAGAGTCTAAAGAACCATAATCATAATGATCATACTGAATTCATGAGAGTCTAGTCAGGGTTACTTTCAACTAGCAAGAGGCCTAAGAGTCTAGGGAATCATAAATAAGCTAATCATACTAAATCAGTGAAATACATAAATCCAAATCATAGTGTAAATCATATGTACTAAACTCACGGTAAAATCATATATCTCAAATGGGCCATATTTTTTAAAACAACTAATTCATGGGATGAACATTAGGAAATCATGCTAACATCAAATCATGGGAGTTCATCATGCAATTGAGAGTGAAACATTAACATCATTTTCTATTTATTATGAGGACCTTGAAAACCATGGAGGACATAAGAGAAAACATTCATGGAATGGAAACACTAAGATATGCTTTTTTAGGGAATCAAAGTAGTTAGGGTTTTGAGCATTAAATGGGACACAAGGAGGAAAGAAGATCCTTGTTGAAGTCCCACATATCTGGTTAAAGCATTCCCAACAATAACTTGAATCTTGCAGCACCTTGGAAGGAAACCCTAATTCTTGAGCCTTGAGAGAAGAAGGGAGAAGAATACTTATGGATGGTTTTGAGTAGAATGAGGGACTAGGCTAGGAAAATACTTTTAGTTCATCCCATAGGAATCCTAATATAAACTAGTTTAGGACTAAAAGCGTAGAAAATTACAAAATACCCCTGAGAAAACATTCTCAAAAATCTGCCATCTAGTGCTACGGGTCGTACCATGATTCGTGGTTATATACCACAGGTTGTGGTATGCCATTCGTGGATTCTAGGAGGCTTAAAAATCTTGCTAAAACTCTTGGTATGGGTGCCTGGTATGAGTTTTGCCTACATACCACGAGTCATACCATGACTCGTGGTGACAGGCCGGTTTTGTCTGTCAAACCTGACAGTGCTTAACTAAAATGGCAATAACTTATTACTCCAAACACTGATTGATACAAGGTTAGATATGTTGGAAAGAAAAATAAAAGAAATTCAATTTGATATGCTGGATCATCCAAAAACACTACATAAAAAAAGAGTTTTGATCATTTAAAGTTGACCCTTGTAAGAACTTTCATGAAAAACTCTATAGGTAAGAAAGCTCTCAACCCAACTTTATTCTATTGGTCCCATATGAACTTAACTTGCAGCCAATGCACTTATCACACTTAAGAGTTGATCTTAAAAACTTTTTTTCCATAAAATTCATTGGTTTTGGGACAATCCATATACCTAAAAGGGTTCCAAACTTAGCCCAAAAGTTCAACACGTACAGTATCTCAACTCATGACTGAAACGATAATTCATTCCACCATATTACGACTCATACTGAGTCTTTGTAGCTAATAATCCTTCCCTAAAAATTCTCTAAACCTCCTACCTAAGAACTCCAATAATGGCTCGTACCACCTTACCACGGGTCATACCATGGCTCGTGGTTACCCAAGATTCCTGAACATTTTATCTGATTGTCACTACTATGGACCATAACTACGGCTCGTACGGTTTAGGTACAAATCCTAGGATCCACACGTGGTTCTTGCCAAACATCTGCCGAACCCTCAGGACTTCACACTATAAGTCCTTGGACGACTCGTACAATCCTCCTGCAAGTCGTATTGAGGCTCATTTTAAGGGCATTTTCCAATTTTTTCTGCATGATCAAACTTCAAATCTAGGGTCTAGTATTAGGGAAAAACATTATCTCCCCCTTGGGAACATTCATCCTAGAATGGAGACTAATAGAGTTGAAAAAATAGGGAAAGAGCTACAATCCCAAAACTTAACAATATGGACTGAACACTGATAGAGAGACTAACTCCGAACTGAGATACATAGCTGAATTGAATTCAGGGATCATACATGTATGCTAAGACATAAGGAGAACTGAAGGATATGAAACTGGCATGAAACTGAGAAGAGTGCTTAAGAAGGAATTATTTCCTCACATTGGAACTGAGCTGGTAAGGACGGAGTTATAAATCCTAAAACTACTTTCTGATATCTAAATAGCTGACATGATAACTGATCTGACTGAGAGTAAAATTGGTATTTCTATCTAAAGCAGTTATCTATCATTCTAGAAATCTAAACATAGGCATGAGTAGAGTGTAATGTCGATCGAAACATAAAGGGAAACATTTGAATAGGAATGGATCGACATCCCACAGATACTATTTCTGGACTTCCCTATTTGAATATCCAAGACCTGACTTCATTCATTTAACTCATCATCTCCCCCTTATCTTAAAGTCATTCCTTTAAGGCTAGGCTAAAACCACTAACACTTGACTTCTCATTTGCCTCTAAAGTTATCACTGAGGGATTCAAACTTATAACCATTTTATGCCATCCCCAGAAAAACTCATATTAGGATGCAAAGAGGGTCTTATACCTTATACTACGACTCCTAGGTCTATCAATATGTAAGGATCAACATGAAAAGCTCATAACATACCTGTGACTATTTCTGGCGAGTTTCCTCGATCCTGACGTGATGATAGGGCATAAAAGCCATCCTAACACTGTCCACACTTGTACCAGCTGATGCGTCTTGTTGAGATGGGCAGGATTTTGGAGCTACTGAAGGGGTTACTGGGGCTCTACTTCACCCCGGTTGGCTACTGGGCAATCCCTGAGTTTGTGTCCCGACTTGCTCCACCAAAAGCAAGTACCTAAACCAACCATGCACTCTCCCAAATGGTTCTTTCCACAATTCTTGCCCTTACCCTCGGTCTGTATGGAATACTGGCTGTTGATAGTTCTGGGACTGATGACCTCTTACAGGACTAGGAACAATGTCCACTGCTCATCCTTTGCTGGGAATACTCTAAGTCCCCTGTCCTTTCTCACTTGCTCTCCCTTTCCTACTCCTTTAACTTTTCCTCTTTGATTTTTTGATCATGGCTCATGAGTCTAGAAATGTCTATGTCACTGATAAGCATCGTGGTCCTGCACTTCTTGACCACTAAATCTGAGACTCCATTTATGAATCTGCTTATGTGAGCCCTCAGATCTGCCACTATCTCCAGTGCATACTTAGACAACCGGGTAAATTCGAAGGCGTACTCCTAGACAGTCACGTTGTTCTACTTCAGGTTGACGAACTCAGTCGCCTTCACTTCCTACAACTATATCGAAAAGAGCATGTCAAAGAAGGCTATCACAAATGCGTTCTAATTCGTCAAAGCTTCACCTGCCCTACGACCTTCCTTCCATTGTCTGAACCATATATGTGCAACCCCCTTCAGCTGATAGGAGGCTAAGTCTGCACTCTCCTTACCAGTCAACCTCATAATGTAGGTGATCTTCTGAATCTCCTTTATGAACTCATTTGGATCTGCATCCACCTTAAACCTAAAGAATTTCGATGGGTTTATTCTAATGAAATCTCGCACCCTTGCCATCCTAGATTTCCCGTTCGGGTTCACGAGCACCACCGCCTGATGGTTGGCCTGTGCTGTGAGGGCCTGCGCTAACACCTGAAATGCAGCTCGAAACTCTACATATGTAACCTACTTATCCGTCGGGTCTATTGGGGATGGATGGTACCCATTACCGTTTCTCCTTTCGTTTGTTCGTCTGGGAGGAATTATCTACGAACGCATAAAGAACGAGCATGAAGAGGGACTTTCAGAGTTTCATACTCTATGCACGATAAGAATCATGAAGAAAGGGAATTTTTCTAAAAACGTCTTGTAGCCTCTTCCCCATAATTGTGGCACGCTTCACACCCATGGAAAAGACTCTACTTAATGTAGCTTTCAGACACCCTAGGACACACCTAACCTTTTCTCTGATACCGTGTTTTTCACAACACGAGCTGGGACTCTGGATCGAGATACAGGACATAGAACCACGATTGTCTCCAAGCTAACACATGGCATAGCGTAATTCTAACATAACAACAACTAATAGAACATATTTGAGCATAAGCTCAACTGAAACATAACTAATAAAAAGGAAAGGATAAAAATATAATTACAACACTGAGTCATAAGCTTAAACTAGTACTACACTGTCTGAAAGCCTCTTCTAGTCTGATGAGTTGCTGGGAAAAGCCCCCAGCTAACTCTAACTTTTTAAACTAGAAATAAATTGAAATAAATAAAACAAAACTCCCATCCACGGAAGATGAGGACTCACCACTATCAGCTGATAGAGTCTGGATCATATCTAATCATGTGGCTGAGTCTTAATACCTGGATCTATATCATAAAATGACATAGCACATAAAGTATATGGTTAGTACTTGGAATGTACTGAGTATGTGAGAAAAGTAAGTGAAGCTAGAAACATACTAGTAAACTGAGAAGGACTGAACTGAATACATAATTGAATGCATAACTGAGGTGAAGTACAGTGACCCTATCTAAGATGCAGATATACTAACATGATATGCTTATCTGAAAACATTTGATGAAATACAAGTAAATCTAGTTTTTGGGTCCTGTATAAGTACTAAAGACTGAATCTAAAATCATTAACTAAAAACTATGACTAAAATAATTGTATTGAAACTGAAATTGAACTGTATTGTGGGAGAGACTATTCACCGACAAACTTCAATATGAGCCTTATGGAGCCTGACCTGTAACCCTGGTTCGAAGGGTGTTCATACCTTGCCAAAGATAAGAACTCTGACTAGCGTGATATCACTCATGAACTCAGGGAGACAATCTCTAATAACAATGACCCCTGCATGCGCCCATTGAGGCAAGGGAGACACTCTCAAATAATGAGGATCCCATATTCCTCAGCCTAAGGAAACATTCTCTACTATTGGGAATCCCTTATCCTGCACTTAGTTTTAAGACCTATTGGTATGATGGAACCCTAGCCTTCTCGGTGCTAAGTACTCTCTCAACTGATCATAAGGATACATGTAACTGATTAATCTGAAGTTGATATCCTTAGACTAGTCAGAACCACATTATCTAGCAAGAGTCCCGAGAGCCAAAAGGGCCATGACATACTAATACTGAGGGCTCATAACTGATGTTCTAAGACTAGTCAGTGCTACTTTTTACTAGCAAGAGGACTAAGAGTCTAACAACCATAAACATGCTGATCATACTGAATTCATGAGAGTTGAGTTAGGGCTACTTTCAACTAGCAAGACGCCTGAGAGTATAGTGAATCATAAACATGCTAATCATACAAAAATACCACTAAGAAAATGTTCTCAAAATTCTGCCTTTCCAGTGCTACAATCGTACTATGAATCGTGGTGAGGATTGTACAAGACATACCAAGGACCCATAGTGTGAAGTCCTGAGGGTTCAACAAAAGTTTGGCAAGAACCATGAGTGGATCCTATGATTACCATTGGTTATGATTGTCCGTAGTAGGGAAAATTAGATAAAATACTCTGAAATCTTTGATAACCACAGACTATGGTAAGGCATGTGGTAAGGTTGTACGAGCCATTGTTGGCGTCTATAGGTAGGAGTTTTAGAGAATTTTCAGGGAAGGATTAGTTTCTACAAAGACTTAGTACGAGTCGTAATATGATGGTATGAATCATCATTTTACTTGTGAGTTGAGATATTGTATGCCTCAAACTTTAAGGGTGTTACAATAGGTGTGAAGGATAGTATTTACTATGAGGATGTTCTGGTTAAGATCCTTGATCTTCAGTTTCGGAAGATGAGATATAAGGAAGTAGCTTCAGTGAAGGTGTTATGGAGAAATCAGCTTGTTGAGGGAGCTAGATACCCATATCTTTTCCCTTCCAGCTCGGTTCCAACATGAGGTACTAGTTTCCTCCTTTGTACTCTATTTAGTTTCATATCAAGTTCATGTCTCTAAGTTTCTTTCATGTCATAGCATGTATGTATGTTTCATAAATTCAGTTCAGTCATGTATATCAGGCTGGAGTCAGTCACTCCGTTAGTTTTCAGCTTCAGTTGTCCAGTTTTGTGATTGCAGTTCTTTCCCCAGCCTTTCATTATGCTTATTCTACATTAGAAGATGAATGTTCCCAAGGGGGAGAAAAAGTAGCATCCTAAAAGTTTGTAAAATTAGACCCGGGGGTTGAATTAGAGAAAATTAGGAAAATGCATTCGGGTCACAGAACGACTCAAGGAACGAGTCGTTAAGGCAAAGAACAACCCGTTGTAATGACTCATTGTAAGCTGACAATCCAGCCTCCGGAAACAATGAGCCTAGAGATGACTCATTGGATGATACAGTGGCTCATCCTAGGTAGTCATTCAATGGAGTTCAGAAAAGGCCCAGATCTGATTTTTGTGACAATGAAAGGGTGCAACAACCTATAGTGGTGAGTGAGGACTCATGGTATTGGTCCGTTCGAAGGACTTCAGAACCTATGATAGGGTGGTTGAGGTGACAACAAGAGGATATGATGAGTCGTTATTTTAAGTGACGACTCATCCTATTTGGTCGTTGCTAGGAGAACCAAAAGAGTACCATAATTTCCCCAGGAAATAATGGATGGTCCAACGACCCGTCAGGCTGAGGAGCAAAGAAGTAGCTTCAGTTAAAGTATTACAGTG
>JACEIK010005847.1:36709-49378 GCA_018107945.1 Datura stramonium
TTATTGATTTTCTTCAGAACCCCCCAATCTTGAAGTAACTACCTCACAAGTTCACTTACCGGCTATAATCCAGTTCTCCCATATTCCCTGTGGGTTCAACCCCAACCTCTAGTTGGGTTCTTTATTGACAACGTCCGCTTCATACTTCAGTAAGAGGTGTGGTTTGAGAGTTATCACAAGCGAAAGGCTTTATTAAACATGACTTGAGCCAAAGTATATAATCATAATCATACATAAATCATGAGGAACAGTGGGAGATTCTTATAACCGAAATACCCCATATGAGCACACATGGAGCCCGACCTGTAAACTCCTAGTCGGGAGGGTGTTCGTACCTTGCAATAGGTAGAACCTTGAAAGGTGTGATGTCACTCATGAAAGGCCCATTTGGGAAAAAAGGGGAAAGTCTCAAGGGACATCATGACCTACGGTGGCATGTAGTTTTGAGATTTGGGGTAAAACTTGGGCCCCGAACCTACTCAGTGTTAAATACTACTCCCAAAACATATATAGTGCTCATAGAATAATATACATGAAATTCATGGACTAGTTAAATCATGATAATCATAAGCATTCTTGTAAATACGTGAACTAGCCATGAAGATAAGGCCCGTGAGTCGGCCATAATTATAAATCGTAATCATGAGGTTCATGCATATATGTACTTAGTAATCATATATTCATGATGAGAATTTGAGTAAATCTATATCATAAATCATAAATCATGATGGGTTAAAGAACATTAAAATCAAGGTAAAATCATAACTCAATTTATCATAGAACATGTATGATTGGGCAAAAATTTATAGAAATTTAAATCAATAAATTTATAATCGAATTAGTTGTAAAATATGAGCATGATTCATAAAATATAATGTGATACGTGAGATATATTAACCCATAGATAGATCATTAGGATTTCATAAGAATTTGGGATAAAACCCCATAAGATTCTCAAATAGAATTTCATGAATTAGGAGAGATTGGACATGGGTGTGAAAGAATTCACCTACTCATAACCCTACATACCTAAGAGATTTGGATTCTATCACTCCCTTACTTTCCCAAGAGGAATTGAAGAACAATTGATGAAGAACTTTGGGTTTTATGCTTGACCACCCTCTACACTCTTGAACTTTGCATGCATGAGTTTTGAATAGGCTAGAAATGACTTAACCCATCTTAATACACCCTAAAAATAGCTTAAAATGATATAGTATAGGATCCTAAGGCTTAAGAATGATGATCATACCCTTAATAAATTTGCAGTTAAAAATTGACTGTCAGTCCCAATGAGGGACTGGACGAGTCGTTACCCGAGACCACGATTCATTGCATCAGTCATTTAGTGCGCTGTTCGATAATTCATTTGGGTCTCGCCATGGGGGACCCTACGAGTCATTACTGGTGATCACAAATCGTGGTCACCACTCATCATTCTCACTGCCCAAATCTCAAACCATTAGCAACCGACTGACCATGACTCATCCCATTAATCGTGGTGTTTGACCATGACTCGTGGTGGCCAACCGTAGGGTACAATGCCAAGTTTTTCTTCTCCTTCCCATAGCCCTTGACCATGTCTAACTCAATGAGTCATGGGATCTGACCACGACTCACGGTCAAGCTCGTGGTGGCTTCCAATCTCCATTTTCAAAACTTAAGACCAGAACCTCACCACGAGTTATCTCACGACTCGCGGTCAACCCCACGGGTCCAGTAACGACCCGTTCTGTGACCTAGTATATATTTTCCAGTTTTCTCTGTTCCAACTCCCAGGTCTAATCTTAGGGCTTCCGGGGGATTACAGATTAGCTCTCAAGTTTATCAAGCAAGTTAGGAAGTCATCTTCTGCAACCTAGGATTCTTCAAGATTGAGTCTATTTATTCATTATAGGTATGTAAAACTTACCTAAGTAAGGATTTCTATTATTTCTTATGTTATATATATATGAAAGAACTCATTGAGATCAAAGCTAGGGTTTTTTCCCAATTCTTGAATTGTCTTCTTCTCTATCTATTGAATTGTTCATTGTTGAGTTATTCCTAATGGATTGTATCCTTTTGTTATTTATTATAATTCTCTTAATGTTATTGATGATATTCTTTTGGATTCTAGAGTTATTAATTGTTGATGGTTGGTTCATGTCTCTTATCCCATAAACCCTATTGCATGAAAGTGTAACAAGCTTCAAAAGTCACTAAGATTTGATCCTAGACTGGAAGTAGAAACCAGTAGAAAAATTGGAATTTTCCTCGGTAAGAGTCTTAGTGTAACTCATGATAGCGTGGTATGGATCATACCAAGACTTGTAGTGTGAGGATCAGAGAGAGAGTTAAAATCTTCCAGGAAGTCACGACAACAACCTACGACTTGTATTAGGAAGGTACGAATCGTACTAAGGAGGCGTAAGATGAACATTAGAGAATTATCTAGGACAGGGTCCGTCACTACGAGACTCAGTAGGAGTTGTAGTAAGGTGGTACGGCCTATAGCTGGAGTCGTGACCCCTGACAAACAAAATTTCGCAGATTGGTTCTTAAGGGTATTTTTGTAAATTCCTATGTTGTAATCACCTAAACCCATATGTTTTTGGATTCCTAAATGGGTTTTTTAAGGATTACTAAAGCCTAAAAACTCATTCCTCACCATTTCAATTAGAATTCTAGGATCAATGCTCTCAAGTTCATCAAGAAAGCTAGCAATTCTTCTTCTCCAAATTAAGGTTATTCAATCTTGAGTCTAAGGTTCTACTTTTCAGGTATGTAAGGCTAACTAAGTGAGGAATTCTAATATTCCCCATGCCCTATATTCATTGATGATATTGTTGAGTTTCAAGCTAGGGTTTATTGTTCAATTCATGATCTTCTACCCTATCTATATGTATTGAATTGCCTTTATTAAATTCTTCACATTGAGTTGATTATTGATGTCCTTGATTGATTTATAATCCTTTTATATTGAATTGTTGATCATCCTTCTTTGATTTTTGATTATGGATTGTTGATTTTTGAGTTGGTTTATGTCTCTTATCCCATGAACCCAATTGCATGAAAGCATGATTTCGAGAAGCATAATTTTGAATGCATGTGCTTTGAAGTAAATGCATTGTTTTTCATGAAATTAAGCATATTTTCAAGAGGGCATGCATAAAGAGATTTTTAGCATAAAAGTATGATTTCAAGCATGATTTTCAAAGCTAAAGTAAAGACTTGCTTTAAAACTCATGAGATGATTTTGAGCCAAGCTCACAACTTTTAAAGAGATGTTTTGGAGTCAAGGCTCCCAAGTATAAGTTTTAAGCAATGTTTTGAGCCAAGGCTCGTAAGTAGAGTTTAAAGAGATTTTTAAAGCATCTATTATATTTATAGCTTAAGTTCTTTATAAAAGATGGTTTTTAAAGATGTCTCAGATAGGCATAAGTGTATGAGCATACTTTTTGGGAGGATTATTTAGCACTAAGTTGGGTAGATGGGTTCAAGAATCCTTAAGTCTAGAGCTACGCAGCCAATGTAAGATAGGATCATATCTTTGGTTTGGGTGACTCCTCAAGATAGTCCCTGGTAAGGACTTCAGTTATGGATCCAAACTTTAAGTTTTGTCTTTTGCCTTGGTTAGATATTGGACGGATCTACAAGTGGGATCATCATGCGCTCATACATGATGGTTGTCGGTTATGAGAAACTGCCAACCAACTATGATATACATCACTTGCATATGTGTTTATAGAGATTATTATGATAAATGAGTTTTATTGCATGAATTATTTTACACATTTATTATATTATTGTATTGTATCCTATATATCATTCATAGATCAGTTCTAGTTATGCCTATTTAGCTAAGATATTGTGATGTCGCCAAAGCGCACCCAAGTTGTAACACCCCGGAAGGGCCTACGAATAGATTCGGGAGTTGAAGTTGAAAACTATAGAAAACCTAGAATTTAGCACCAGTACAACTCGAGGTACGAATCATGGTGAGGACCTACGACTCATGACTTGAGTCGTGATGAGTTCGGGAGCCTGAGGTCATACCACGAGTAGTCCTACGAGTCATGGCGTGTGGGTACGACTCATGGTAAGGAGTCGTGGTGAATTTCTCAGTGGTGCCAGAGTGAGTCGGCATGCGTCATGGTATGACTCGTAGGATGTAACAACGAGTCATGATGAGGAGTTGTGGTTAAGTCATATTTGGTATGGGTGGATGGTACCACGACTGACAGTACGACCCGTAGGATGGTACTATGAGTCGTGGTACGCGAGTTGTGGCCATATTCAGAAGATTTAAAAGTTGTGAGGTGACCACGGGTCGTGACTTTGTGGTACAACTCATGGTACGAGTCGTGATTTCGTGGTATGACTCGTGGTACGAGTCGTGGTCGGGGTCAGACCTGTTTTTCAGAGAAATTTCAATAAGGGAAATTTTGACTTTTCTACACTTTTGGACCCTAAACCACATCGTTTTGATGTCGGGACAGGGTCTTTTATGGAGGAAAAACTCATACTAAGTATCATTTGGCATTTGCAAGAACTAGAGAAGGGAGTAGGAGGAGATTCAAGTGTTCTTCTTCAATTCTTCAAGTTTTCACCTAAGGTTTTTCAAGGGAGTCAAAAATCACGTAAGTCTAGGTATATGGGGTTTTGAATGGGTAGTTTAGTCCCTACCCATGCCCAATTTCTCTCAAATACTTAGTTTAAATTACAAACTTTTTATGGGTCATAACCCAAATACATGTTTCCTCAAAAATCGTTATGAGCATGTTGTAGTATGTCTAAAATCACGAGTTTGAATTATTGGGCTGTTTTCACTTATTTTATTCAATATTTGATGATTTAATCCCTAAAAGAACATGTGCCTAAATCATGGGATTTTTAGTAAAATTCATGGTTATGGTGATTTCTCAAACATGATATGAACTCTTGAATTTAAGAATGTTTTCAATTACTCATGTTATTATGATCATGTTTCCTATAAACTTAAGCATTTCAAGTATGATTGAAATTATGGGAAATGCCCACATGTCGCTTGTTATTTATGAACTATGATTTTGGCCGATTCACGGGCCCAATTCCATGGCTAGTATTACGAATTCTCAAGCATGATATGATTCTCACGATTTAATTAGCCATGCATGTCATGTATGAATTTCTATAAGCACGTTGCATGTTTGGGAGTAGTACTTAACATCGAATAGGTTCGGGGCCCAGGTTACGCTCCGAATTTCAGAACTACGTGCCACCGTAGGTTATATTTGGGACCTCCTTTGTGATTGTCCCCTTTGTCCTATGGGGTCTTCATGCGTGATATCACGCCCTTCATGGTTCTACCCTTGGCAAGGTACGAACGGCCTCCCGACTAGGTGTACAGGTAGGGCTCCATGTGTGCTCATATGGGGTATGTCGGTTATAGAAATCTCCCACTATTCCTCATTATTTTCATGCATGTTATGAGTATGTTTTCTTTGGCTCAAGTCATGTTTTATGAAGTGCTTTCTCTTGTGTTATGACTATGACAGATTTACAAATGTTTTAGCTAAAACTTTTGAGCCTTATGATATGTTTATGATTCCAGTCTCATGATCATGATGTCCCTACTCCTATAAATTTTATGTTTTGGGTATTGTTTGGCATACCTTACATACTCAGTACCTTCCATGTACTGACCCACATATTTTCAGCATCTGGTTCGCAGGTTCAACATCGTTCCTAGCTTGCTCTTAGTTCTGCTCTCAGCTTTAAGTGGTGAATCCTCATGATTCGAGGACTTCATGTTCAGACCTTGTTTATCTTTGTTTCCAGAATATTAGGGTTAGTTGGGGTCTTATCCCTTCACCCCGTCTATTATGGTTATAGGCTTTCATACTTAACTATAGTATTCCGCTATTTATGTTTGGAATACGTATTACCATTTCTTATATTTCATGTCATGCTTCATTTAAATTCATGATTCTTAAGTTAAGTCTTCTGCCTTATGTGTA
The DNA here is from genome assembly GCA_018107945.1 of Datura stramonium. Classification (NCBI taxonomy): domain Eukaryota; kingdom Viridiplantae; phylum Streptophyta; class Magnoliopsida; order Solanales; family Solanaceae; genus Datura; species Datura stramonium. Next base: position 42,691 of record JACEIK010005847.1, read on the forward strand.
TGAATTATATATATGCTCATGACATGGGTTGACTTGGAGTCTTTCGGGGCTCCTTGTCTCGTGTCTACGATCCGAGTGTACTCTCAGATCGTGACAAACTTGGTATCAGAGAAATAGGTCTGATATGTCCTAGGGAGTCTGAAAGTCGCTTTAGGTAGATTCTTTTCATGGGCGTGAAGTGCGCCACACTTACGACAAAGAGGTTGCTATGAAAAGTCTCCCTATTCTTATAACTTGTGCTATATGCATGTGCAGAATCATGTCTTCTAAGAACAACGATAGGAGTCAGTCAGTTCCACTAGCTCCAATGAATTCCATGCAAGCTACTGATGCAGAGCTCGGAGCCGCTCTTAGAGTATTGATGCGAGCTATGATCGCCCAGCCTAACCAGCAGGCTATCGCACCAGTGAACCCTACCGAGGAGGCAACAACTACTACAATTCAAGGACTCATGAAGGAGAGCCCGCCGGAGGTTGGTGACTCGAGTGTGGTTGGGGAGTGCAGAGGGAATAAGAAGGAAAACAAGAGGCCCAGGTCTAGAAACCTTAAGAGATCTAAACAAGGGTCGAGTAGTGGGAGCCACTCTCAAACCTGCCAGAAGTCTCTAGTCTAGGATCGGGGGTACAAGTCTCGAGTGAGGGAGATTACTGACTCAAATTGCAGGAGTTGCGGGAAGCACCATCGAGGGAAGTGCTTGGAAGGTTCAGATGTTTGTTTTTATTGTGTCCAACTCGGCCATAAACACAGGGATTGCGCTCCAAGCAAGCGAGATGGTCAGAAAGGTCGTGCTTCGAATCCTCCTCCATCAACCCCAGAAAATTGCCCACCTCAGCAACATAGGTTATCAAGAGCGAGTGGCGGTTAACGACAGATGTAGTCTCAAGTATGTCATAAGTTATTCCCTCATACCTATCATGATTGTTAGTTTCAAGGACTACTGTAAGAGGTACAATTCCCTTTGAGCATTAAAAGATGATATTTTCACATGGGAGGTGAGGAAATGGTAAGTGAGGGCCCAGTCATGTCTTGAGTTTCTAGTAAGGGAGTACTATGAATAGCATTTGGGGGTAGTCTCTCCTTTCTTCTTTAGATGTTCCCTTACGTATAGCTCTATGCTACGCTCGACTCGCGCTTATGTTCAGGACACTAAGATGACAGGCAACCCCGTCCGTCTGCGGTCTCAATATTTCCATTTCGTTTCATGTCATGACTCTCGCTATGTATGTGAACCCATGTTTCCTTGCACACTAAGCCCTATGAATTCAATCCTTAAAGTTTGTTCTATTGGCTCATGAGATGGTGCTATATCGGGTATATGCAAAGATTAGACTTCCTATATGATTCATGCTCATGATTCCCTTACTCTAAATCCTAAGGATGTTCCCCATGATGGAAATACTGGTTAAGATGTGTATATTCAGGATAATTCCCTATCCCCACCATAGATGCCGGACCTAGTACAGGAAGCCCAGTTATTAACCAGGCCTGGAAGTGTAGCAAGCCCTATGGTCATTTTTTGATTGTCGATCCGTTTTCCTAGGATGAACCTTCCCGTATCATTACTCTGTTGTTCATGACTTGCGAAAGTGGAAGACTTCATTATGAGATGATTTAATGAAGATTGGATGAGACTTTAGATTTTTGAAGGGTTTGAAGTTTGAGGGTTGACCAAAGTCAATAATCTAGGTTGTCAAGCTCGAAATTAGATTCTGAGAGTTTTTTTGGTTCTGGGTGGTGAGTTATGATTTAGTTTGGAGGTTTGCAGGGATTATGACGTGATTCCAGAGTGATTTGAACCTTGAGTTGAATTTATAAGTTTTAAGGAAGCTAGATGTGACCATGGTAAGGTCGGGTTCAAGCAACTTTATGTAGGTAACTAGTGGTTCCAATCGGTCCAGAGTGGGTTTTAGGATTGGAATGCGTATTTGGGTTGTGGCTGGAGAATATCGGATGAATGTCGGATGAATTAGAGCGCACTGCGTATTTGTCATGATCTTAGGCATAAGAGATGGAGACTCAGGAATTGGGCACCTCAGGATACTTGACAGGAATTTGTAGGAGTTCGTTTGGTCTCAACCGATAGCAGTGTGGTAGTTTCGGGCGAATTAGAATAGTCCTTCGTGATTGCTGTAGGGGGAGGTGAGATGAGGAACCGATTTTGGTAAAGCTGAAGGAGGTCGTTCAAAATCCGAAAGTAGAGGTCTTCTCCAAAGGGGGAGATGGTGTATTGCGGTACCAGGGTCATATATGTGTTCCAGGTGTCGATAATTTGAGGGACCGGATATTGCATAAGGCACATAGATCCATGGATTCTATCCATCCGGGCACCACCAAGATGTACCATGACTTGCGGGAAATATATTGGTGGAACGGCATGAAGAAGGATATTGCAAAATTCGTAGCCAAGTGCCCGAATTGTCAACAAGTGAAAGTCGAGCATCAGAGACCGGGGGGGTGTACTTCAGGACATCAGCATTCCTACTTGGAAGTGGGAAGAGATCAATATGGACCTTGTAACAGGTTTGCCCCGCACACGTAGACAGTATGACTCCATTTGGGTAGTGGTGGACAGGTTGACCAATGTTGCTCATTTCCTACCGATCAAAACCACTGATTCAGCAGAAGATTATGCAAAGTTGTACATCCGAGAGATGGTTAATTGCACGGAGTGCCCTTGTCCATTATATCGGATAGAGGTACTCAGTTCACCTCCCAGTTCTGGAGATGTTTTCAAAAGGGACTTGGCACCCAAGTCAAGCTGAGCACGACATTTCATCCACAAATAGATGGTCAGATGGTGTGGACTATCTAGACTCTTGAGGACATGTTGGGAGCTTGTGTCATCGACTTCAAGGGTAGTTGGGATGAGCATTTACCTCTTATTGAGTTTGCCTACAACAACAGCTATCACTCCAACATTCAAATGGCACCGTTCGAGGCTCCTTACAAGCAAAGGTGTAGATTACCCATTGGGTGGTTTGAAGTCAGTGAGGCTTCATTAGTGGGTCCAGATTCAGTCCATGAGGCTATGGAGAAAGTTCAGTTAATAAGAGGAAGGCTAAAGATGGCTCAAAGTCGCCAAAAATCTTATGCGGATGTGAGGAGAAGGGAGCTTGAGTTTGAGATTGATGATTGGGTGTTTCTGAAGGTATCTCCCATGAAGGGAGTGATGAGATTTGGAAAGAAAGGGAAACTCAGCCCCGCTATATTGACCCCTACCGGATTGTGAGACGAGTGGGTAAGGTAGCTTATGAGTTAGAGTTACCTTCAGAGTTGGCTTCAGTTCATCCCATATTTCATGTATCGCTCTTGAGAAAGTGCATGGGAGATCCAGCCTTGGTGGTTCCGGTGGAAAGTGTTGGCGTGAAGGATAGCCTTAGTTATGAAGAAATTCCAGTTGCAATCTGGGATCATCAGGTTCAAAGGCTGAGGAACAAGGAAGTAGCTTCAGTAAAGGTGTTACGGAGAAATCAGCATGTTGAAGGAGCTACGTGGGAAGCTGAAGTGGATATGATGGCTAAATACCCCCACTTGTTCCCTACCGGCCCAGTTTCAGATTGAGGTATCAGTTTTTTCCCTAAACCTCTAATTAGTTTTCCATCTTCCATTCATGCGTGCAAGTTTGTTTTATGATATAATATATGTATGTGATGTCTGAATTCAGTCCCGCTATGTAGTTTTTTTCGGGGGTAGTCATTTCGTCAGATTTTGGCTTACATGATCAGTATTTGCATATGGTAATTGTATGTTTCTATTTTATGCTTGTTTCCTACATTCAAGGATGAAGGTTTTCAAGGGGGAGATATTGTAACACCCCAGAAGGGCCTACGAATAGACCCGGGAGTTGAAGTTGAAAACTGCAGAAAACCTAGAATTTTGCACTAGTACAACTCAAGGTACGAATCGTGGTGAGGACCTACGACTCGTGACTCGAGTCATGATGAGTTCGGGAGCCTGAGGTCGTACCACGAGTAGTCCTACGAGTTGTGGCGTGTGGGTACGACTCGTGGTGAATTTCTCAGTGGTGCTAGAGTGAGTCGTCACGAGTCATGGTACGACTCGTAGGATGTAGCAACGAGTCGTGATGAGGAGTTGTGGTTAAGTCATATTTGGTATGGGTGGATGGTACCATGACTGACAGTACGACCCGTAGGATGGTACTACGAGTCATGGTATGCGAGTCGTGGCCAGATTCAGAAGATTTAAAGGTGGTGAGTGACCACGAGTCGTGACTTCGTGGTACGACTTGTGGTACGATTCATGGTTTGGGTCAGACCTATTTTTCAGGAAAATTTCATCAAGGGTGTTGTACCCCGAGAATTCAAGAATCGGACCCGGAAGTGAATCAGGAGAAAAACTGGAAAATGTTGAAGCAGTTGCAGAACGGGTCACTTAACGACTCATGAAGAGGACAAACGAGTCTCAAGTGACTCGTGGGGGAAGGCCTAGGATGATGGAGGACTCGAGGTCCTTACGAGCAATGTAACGACTCATGGTCAGTCACCACGAGTCTTCATGTCAGTTGTGGAGAGGTCTTAGAGAAAGATGGTGAAGCTTATCCAATGTACTTGACGGATAACACCTAACGAGTCGTCGTCAGTCCTAACGACCTGTTATGTGGGCCGTTACCAAGCCAGTGGAGTTTTCATGAATGACAAGGCAGTGTACTTGACGGGTGAACCAATGGATCGTGTTCCCTAGTAACGAGTTGTCAGGTCGTCTGTTAGGACCCTCTGACAGTTATTTTCAACGATTTCAGTAAGGGGTTTTCCGTAATTTCTAAGTTCTAAGGGCCTATACTATGTTGTTTTAAGCTCGTAATAAAGGGTTTTAAGCTGAGAAAAACCCATATTAGGCCATTTCTTCATGCATGCAAGGTTGAAGGCTTGAGGGGAGGAAATTGAGGAGAATTTCAAGGTTTCCTAGGGGAATCTCAGCTGGGTAATTAGGAAGAGTTAGGATTCTTCATTCCCAAGTATGTAAGACTATGAGTGGGTGCTTTCTTCCACACCCATGCCCATTTCCTATCAATTTGTGATTGGTTTGTGATGATGAAGTATGGGTCTTCATTTAACTGCATGATTCTTACATTTGTACTCTATTGACCGGGTCTTGCAATTAATGCAAGCATAACAAGCATACAACCAATCCATGCCGAGAATAACATCAAAATCGGTCATAGCTAAATCTATCAGATCTGCTGAGGTGGCCTTATGGAGAACCAAGACCGGGCAATTTCTATACACTCGTCTAGCTATAACTGAGTCACCTGCTCGCCTAGATTCTCATCTCGGGCACGAGCTACTCATATCACACTCATCTCCAAGTATCTATACACATACTCGATCACACTTAACCGCTCATCCGGATGCTCACCTCGGACACGAGCTTCTCATCTCAGAGTAAGGATGTATTACCCATCTGTCCTCAACACATTTCATCATGCTCTCAATCAGTCACCACATAGAATCGATCACCAGTTCACATTAAATATAACAATTTCACTTACAGTTTAGGAATAATATTCACAGTTCAATAAATTTAGAATTAATTCAATCAATATGATTAACTTGCTATAATATTCATCACATTCATTGTCCGAAGACCATCCAAATATATCAACCAGATTATCGATACCCAAGACCTTAGCTACAGTCCCGTTCCTCATGATTTTGAATTACAGCTAAGTGAAGGTATGGAAAATTATATATACATCTATGGATATATGAAGGTATTAAAATACTTATGCTCATATTTATGTATTTCTATGTTGTAGTCTATTTCTATTATTTATTGGGTCGTCCTCATAAAATTTCATTATTCAGGAACAATATTCATTATGAAATCTCATCTATCAAGTCACCCCTATTTCTGGTAATGGCTTCTTGCAAAAAACTCCCTTAATTACCGTAGTTATTAACCTGGTGATTCACTACCCAATTTCCACATTACTATCCATCTTTACTCCTAAGCAATCAATTATACATAAATAGTTTAAACTGTATAGTCAAGAATTTACCATTAGAACAACCGTCTAGAACATGCTACCCAGAACAAACACTTAACAATCTGACATCTAGATTCTATTAATACTCAATAAACATGACATATTATGTATTCCCTCTTTCTTTCCTTGTTATTCAAGCTATTTCCTCCGTCTTTAACAAGTATGCGTTATGGACTATACCGGTTGTTCTCAGCATCTAATTTTTCATTTTACTTATCAATAGCATATCAATCATACACACGTATACGAGTCACTAAAAGAATTCTATCAAAAAAGTAAGTCATAACATACTTGGGCTCCAAGCTACCGCCAAGAGGCGATTGATTTCCGGTCCTTGCACTGAGCCTAGCGTTTCTTGATGAAAATCAACAAGGAGAATGGTGGAATCTTTCCCTTCTCTAGCCACCATATTCTTTTTCCCTACTAAAATAACCAAATTTATTTTCAGGGAATTTTTAATGACTAATCCTGGTTACAATAGGATCTAAATTTTAAAAGAGGAAAAATTTAGGAGTTCTGATCCGCGTCTTTCGTTGTAGCGATATGTGCTCTGCTGCAGTAGTGCCACCATGAAAACTAAGTATCCTCCATAATGGTCCTATCGTTTGGCCCACAAATTTTTTTAACTCCACCCCTTTAAATAAAATACAACCATTACTTCCATCCTTACCAGAAAATAAC
>JACEIK010005847.1:63069-73638 GCA_018107945.1 Datura stramonium
ATAATTTTTTAGTAAAGTTTATATCTTTTTAGGCTCTTATTTGCTAAACCTAATCCTTGGCTACAAATATGCCAATAATTATTAAGAAAAGCTGTTAATTGATGTGTCATGGTTTTACAGCTTTTCGACACCTAAAACATAGAAAGATACTAGAATTTTGGTGTGTTTATCTAGATATAAGGTTCTTTTACTGTATTTTCAGGGAAATTAAGTCTAAGAGTTGGATTTTGGAAAAGCAGTGTAAAAGTGCAGAAAATGATCTGCTACTGGTAACAGTACGAGTCGTACCATCTGTGTACGAGCCGTAGCTAGTGCCCGTAGCAGAGATTCAGAAGATGTTCAAGTGCAGATCTTGTGGTACGACAAGATACCATGAGTCGTGATAGCAATGTATGAGTCGTTCTGACAGACTCGTGATAAGAAGCAGAGAACTGGCAACAGGGCGTCCTTCGATTATGAGTTGACTACACGAGTCGTACCAGCCTTGTATGAATCATTAAAAGTGCTTGTAGGATGATCATCAGAGATGGTTAATTCATAAGCCCAAGTCACAATTGATATCCACGACTTATGGTGGCATACCACGAGTCGTAAGGAGCACCCGTATCTGAGAAGTTCAGAAGCTTCTAAACATAGTACGATCATCTACGATGATTCATAGGTCATCTCGGCGCAGCAATCCCTGTTAATTTAGGAAAAAATTTCATTAATTGTATACATACTTTCTTTTTATTTTTTATTAAAAAATTCAGATACTTTTGATTGTAATTGTGTTTTTTGGAGTTTACCAACACCTCATGGAGAACGAAATACACGGAAACTTTGAACAAGTTTTTCATTGTGTTCTTAATTTTCAAACATAATTGTATAATTGATTCATGGGTGATGTTTCATGATTTTACGACACTTTCGACACTTAAAAGATTGGAAAAATGCTTGGTCTTAGGTGTGTTTATACGGATATGAGGTTTTTTTACGTTGTTTTCAGGGAAAGAAGGTCCGAGAGTTGGATTTTGGAAAAAGAGAACAAAAGTGCAGAAAATGGCTTGTTACAAGTCATAGTACCTATCGTACCATCTTGGTACGAGCCGTACCTAACACCTATAGCAAAACTTTAGAGAAAATGCACAACTACAGAGAAAAAGTACGTTTGGATAATATGAGCTGTACTATCTAGGTACAAGTTGTACTAAGGTCCGTTGTTAATATTCAAAAGATGTGTACTTGCAGAATCCATTGTACGAGTAGTGGCCATGAGTCATGACAACAACATACGAACCGTACTGATAAACTCGTGGTGAGATTCAAGGATTAGATACTTGGTATATTTAGGGCACGGATGGACTGCATGGGTTATACCAACATGGTACGAGTCGTATGAAGGACCAGTAGGAGAATCATCAGAGATTCCAGATTTTAGAAGTTCAAGCCATGACCAATACCACGACTCACAGTGAAAACATACGAGTCGTACCGATCACTCATACCTGACCTATTCAGAAGCTGTAGAATGGTACTACGGAAGCATACCACGACTCGTAGCGGCATTCTACGACTCATAGCTTATCCCGACGGTAGAATCCTTATCAAATTAGGAAAGAATTTTATTAATTATATAAATACTTTTCTTTTATTTTTTTTAAGGAGAACTGATACTTTTTCATTGTAATCGTTATTTTTGGGTTTCCTAACACTACTTGGAGAACAAACACACGAGAACCTTGAGAAAAGTTCATCATTGTTCTTGATTTTGAAGTTTAATTGTGCAATTGATTATTGAATTTTTCTTCCATCAATATTGTAAGTGTTTAAATATAATTTCTTCTTTGAATTCTTATTTCTTGCTTACAAAAATGAATAGCTAAACCTCCACAGCTAGGTGTAACACATCGAGTTTCAAAATGGCTTCTTGAAGGAAAAAGAGCTGAAATTGCAGATCTGGTGTAAGGGGTTGACAGAGGAGCCGATGGCTCGTCAGCCTAGTGACGGCTAGTCGAAGTGGTGTCATGGCTCCGATGGTGCAAATAATGGCCATCAAGTATGCGATGGACCGTTATGGGCAGCGTCTAGGTTTGATGGAGAGGTTGACGGCCCATCAGACTAGTGATGGATCATCATGTGTACCGTTGCATGGGGGTCTCAGTGTTCCAGGTTGTCATGCCCCAAAACTAGGGTAGGGTGCGACTGGCACTCGATCCATGATTACTTGAGAAACCGGCTATATAGTATCTTAAAATGTAACACTAAGGCCGATCAAGCCACTTGTCACAACCAATCAAGATAAATACTGGACTCATAAGGACTCGATAATGACGAATAAGCAATCTGGAAAGCCGACAAGGCTGCAATAAAGCTAAACATAGCAATGGAAAACCAAAATGACTACCCAACCAAAACTACTATACAAACTAGTCCACATCAGCTTCTATAGAGTAACTAAACTGAAATGCACAGGACAGGGCCCCGGCTTACCCATGCTGTACAAAAAACTCAAAATAGTCAAAATTAGGACATGGCTGCTGGAAGAGAGGAGCATATCACTATTCTGCTGAAATCTAGCTCCTATTGCGTCTGATAATCTGAGCCTCAGCCTGTACCTGCAACATAATTGCAGGAGGGGTCCCCATATGAAGGGACGTCAGTACGAATAAAATGTACTGGTATGTAAGGCGTAAAACTGTAAACATATACTAATAAAANCGAATAAAATGTACTGGTATGTAAGGCGTAAAACTGTAAACATATAAGATAATAATGATAACTGAGCCATAAATAAGGAATAGCAATAACCTAGAAGCCTGAAAATAAAAACCTAAATAACTCAATATTGAAGTGTAAATGTAACTATCTAATGCAAAATAAATCTACAACTGAAATGCTAGCGGCCATTTGACCATAAAATTCATATAAAATTCGTCCAGCCGGTGTACCACTCGGGGTAAAAAATAAAAATGCCTCTAGCTGGTGTATCACATCGGGTTAAAATCCATCCAGCTAGTGTGCTACATCGAGGTAAAATAAAAATACCTTCAGCCGGTGTACCACACCTGGGTAAAATCAATAAATCTTAATCATAATCATAAACGGAGCCAATATGGTTTGTACTGGGTCAATTTAACACATATAGCATAGAAATGACGAATACTAAATCTGTGACATGCATAGGCCTCCTTCGTAATGCATAACTACAAGCGAGCACATATAACATGTAAAATTAGAAAATATCACTTAAATGCATGTATTCAAAACTTGTATAAATCATAAGGAACTGCGGATGACCTAAGAGTTTCAACAAGATTTATAGATCGTGTTCAAAGGGACATTAAAGCTCGGAGACTCACTAGCTTGTCGTTCAACTTAAGGGAAAGGGATTATGAAATCTTATCTTTGCCTGACATATTTCATAACATACACATAATATAAAGTAAAACCATAATAAGGAAATCTTAATTCAATGAGTTCGTTTACCTTTAATAGCTTGCAACGTCTTTACTTGGCTTAAAATCGTTTACACGTCACCATCTTAGCTCTTTCACCAATTTCAGTTAACAATAAGGCCTTTAAACACATTTAATATCATACACATATAACATATAGTAAGTATCAGCTAGCAATTCCCATGTTGAGGGGTCTCCAACTCGATGTACAACTATGACAACAATCAACACGATATCCCACTTTAAATGCCTCACATGGGCTAGACATATTGTCAACATTTAACCTTACTCTAATATGAAAATTTAAATTCTTAAATGAATTTTAACATACTGCCTCAAGACTTGTATATAGGTTGCAGTCTCATTCAATTCACAATGCATAAATCGTGCTTAAAAGAATGATGGACGGGAGCCTTACATACCTTTCTACGATGAACTTTTCTTTAGCCGATTTTCTATTTTAGTTATCAGCCTTCAACCTCCTTGATATAGTAATTTTATAGGCCAACAACAAGATTAATCTGTAGCACAAAATTCAGCCCGAAATAACTAACCAAAGGCAGTCACAATAGCAACAGCAACACACGGCAACATCAACAACATTGAGCCATTTTCTCTACTAGTTTTCACTAACTTTTGAGGGAGAAAAAAGAGGAAATTTTACCTTAGTTCTACTGTAATTCTTCCCCTCAATATGAAGTATGATTCTAGCAAAAGAAATAGCCAAAAATCCTAAGAAAATTTAGCAAAACTCAGCTCACAAACAGTCCATCGGCAACTCACTTAGCTCCCAATTTTCAGCTTTTCGCTTTGCAGTTTGGAGGTTTAAAAGGGGCGAAATCCTTACCTTTCCTCATGGTTTCAATACCTATTCAAAGATGGATATATAGGAAGTCCAAAAAGATTTTGAAACGAAGAAAATCACCTTTAAAACCTTGCAAAAATGAGCTCCAAAACAGCCCCTAGCACACTAGGCAAAGTATTCTCAACTTGTGATTTGCTTGAACTTTGCTTGATGTTTCCTCCTTGATTTTTTGCTGGAATTGTGAAAGAAATGAAATCCTTAGCAAGATTGTTGACTTAGATTAAGATGAAAATATTTTCTACAAGTTAAAAATCAGATTTTAAATAAATAGAGCGGTGGAGGCACTAGAGCGTCATGCCCGCGTTACAGCTCGGGGTGCTTCGGTAAAATACCCCCAACTTCTTACTCCGAACTCTAATTGATAAGAAGTTTGATGTTCTAAAAACCAGACTCAAATACCTTTAATTTGATTGGTTGTAGGGCTTATAATGCATTATATATTGGGAGATATGGTTGTTTAAATTTGACTCTTACTTATAAACTTCATGTACTCTTTGCTTTTCCGTTCGTACACATTTCTCTTATCATATATGACCAATATACAACTTTTAATTACGATAATATAGCATAAAAACATCAAATAATCACCAAAAAGTTTTTGAGGTGTCATATTCACCCCTCTTAGAAAGATTCATCCTCGAATGAAAATTAATTTTGCTTAATATGCTTCAAAATAGATACTCAGTAACTTAGGTATCAAACACATACCTTAATATATTCTTTATTTCCTCCTCAACCTCTCAAGTTACTTCCTCGATGTTATTACTTTGCCATAATACTTTAACCAAGTGACTTCTTCGGTCTGAAGTTTACTGACTTGCCGGTCAAGAATCACGACTGGGACCTCGGTGTAGGTCATCTCCTCAGAAATTCGAACATCATCCATAGGCATAACATGGTTGGGTCTCCTATACACCTATGCAACTCTGATAAATGAAATATTGAGTTGACTTCCACTAGCTTTTGGTGGCAATTTCAACTCATAGGCTACTTTTTCATCCTATGGATAACTCTACAAGTCCCAACATATCTAGGGCTCAGCTTGCCCTTTCAACCAAATCGCATGACGCCTTTCATGGGTGATACTTTCAAGAAGACCTAATCATCAACATCAAACTCTAGTGCTTGACGGCGTACATCCTTATAAGACTTCTGCCTGCTCTGGGCCTTCTGAAGTCGATCACTAATAAGTTTCACCTTGCCAATAGCCTACTGCACTAACTATGGCCTAAATAACTCTGCCTCACTGAGTTCAAACCAGCCCACTGTCAACCTACACTTTTTCCCATATAAAGCTTCATATGGGGCCATATGAATAATCGACTGGTAGTTGTTATTATAGGCGAACTAAATCAAGGAAACATGATCATCCCAACATCCGCCAAAATCTAAAACACAAGCACACATCATATCTTCAAGTGTTTGAATGGTGCGTTCAGCTTGTTTGTATGTCTGAGGATGAAATGCGGTACTGAGGCTTACCTAAGTACCCAGGCCTTTCTGGAAAGACTTCCAGAAGTTTGCTGTGAACTAAGCACCTATGTCAGAAATAATTGATAAGGGGACGCCATGTAGGCAAACTATCTCTCGTGTATACAGCTTGGCATAATCCTTTGCGGCATAAGTTGTCCTCACTGGCAAAAAGTGAGCTGATTTAGTTAATCTGTCTACTATTACCTAGATAGAATCATGCTTCCTGCTCGTTCGTCCAATCTTGTAATAAAATACATATTAATCACCTCCCATTTCAAGGTTGGAATTTCTATATCCTGCACTAGACCTCCAGGCCTCTGGTGCTCGACCTTCACCTGCTGACAATTGGGACACTGAGTCACAAGACATATGATGTCCTTTTTCATGCCACTCCACCAATATAGCTGCCTCTGGTCACTATACATCTTCGTGGAGCCTGGGTGTACTGAATATCGAGAGTAATGACCTTCATTCATAATCTGTTCCCGTAGCTCACCCATATTAGGTACACATAGACTGCCCTGGTATCTAAGAACTCTATCGGGTCCACAATCAAATAGGTTATGCTTCTGCTGTGGTACACTGTCTCTCAGTAAGACTAACTCTGTATCATCATATTGTTGTTGCTTAACTTCCACTACCAAGGACGATTCTGCTGTATTTTGGACAATAACATTCCTATCTTCGGCATCTAGTAACTGAATTTGTAAGTCAACCACCTATTGTAGAGACTTGGTCATTTCAATCCTGTCAACCTGAATATGACTCAAGCTACCCAATGACTTGCGACTTAGCACATTAGCTACAACATTTGCCTTGCTCAGATGATACAGGATGCTAATATCATAATCTTTCAAAAATTCTAATCACCTTCTCTAGCGTAAATTCAACTCCTTCTGCTGGAATAGGTACTGAAGGCTCTATGATCCGTAAAAATATCAACATGTACACCATACAGATAGTGACACCAGATCTTCAGCGTGAACACCACCGTTGCCAATTCTAGATCATGGGTAGGGTAATTCTACTCGTACTTCCTCATCTGCCTCAAAGAATAGGTAGTGACTTTGCCGTGTTGCATCAAAATACAACCTAAGATGATCTTGGAGGCATCACAATAAAGAACATAACCCTCTGTACCTTCTGGAAGAGTCAAGTTAGGTGCTGAGGTTAACCTATCTTTCAACTTCTAAAAACTACGCCTAGATGCCTCTGACCACTGAAACTTAGTTGCTTTATGAGTTAACTTTGTTAATGGCGAGAAGATAGTAGAAAAACCTTCTACAAATCTGTGATAGTAACTTGCCAATCCCAGTAAACTATGAACCACCATAGGATTCAAGGGTCTGGGCCAACTCTTTACTACCTCTATCTTCTGACTATCCACTCTTATACCTTCAGCAGTAATTACATGACCAAGGAAAGACGCAGATGTTATCCAAAATTAACATTTAGAAATTTTAGCATAAAATATGTGCTCCTGGAGAGTCTGTAACACAACTCTCATGTGATCTGCTCAGCCTCTAATTATGAATAAATCAGGATTTTATCGATAAAGACAATCACAAATACATCAAGAAAGGGCCTAAACACTTTATTCATAAAGTCTATAAAAGCTACTAGGGTATTAGTAAGCCCAAAGGACATCACTAAGAACTTATAATGGTCATAACTAGTTCTGAAGGTAGTCTTAGGGATATCAAATCCCCTAACTTGTAATACCCCGGAGAGGGCCTAAGAATAGACCCGGGAGTTGAAGTTGGAAGCTGCAAAAAAAACCCTGAAATTTTTCACCAGAACGACTTGAGGAACGAGTCGTGGTGAGGACCTATGACTCGTGACTCGAGTCATGATGAAGTTCGGGAGCCTGAGGTCAATTACGAGTGGTCCTACGAATCGTGACGCGTAGGTACGACTCGTGGTTAGGAGTTGTGGTGAAATTCTCAGTGGTGCTAGAGTGAGTCATCACGGGACATGGTAGACTCGTAAGATGTAGCAACGAGTTGTGATGAGGAGTCATGGGTAGGTCGTAGTTGGTATGGGTGGATGATACCTTGACTGACAGTACAACACGTAGGATGGCACTATGAGTCGTAGGATGTGGGTCGTGGCCAGTTTCAGAACATTGAAGAAAATGGTGAGGTGACCACGAGTCGTGACTTCGTGGTATGAGTCATGGTCGGGGACATATCTATTTTTTAGGGAAATTTTATTAAGGGAAAATTTGACTTTCCTATGCTTTTGGACCCTAGACCATGTCATTTTAGCCTCAGTTTTAGATGTTTTAGAGAGTTTAAACGGTTTTCTCCCCTCATTCTCACGTTTACTCTCAGAATTTCATCGACAGTTCTCTCAAGAAACCCTATAGCAGGCTTAGGGTGATTCATTCATCACATCACTCTAGATTCTCCACTCCAGGGAATTCTCCAACAGGTATGTGGGATTTAGCAAGGGAATTGTCCTTCCCTTGCATCCCCAATTACTCCTCAATTTCTTCTGTTAATTTTAAGCCCTATGTTTTCGAGTATGATAAGCATTCATGTTATTTGTATTGAATTCACTCAAAAAGTTGTTTATATTTATTGTTATTATGATCTTCATCAGTTCCTTATCAAATTGTCAGTGTTATCACAACGGTGAATTTAAGCCCTAATTTTCGAATAATGATTTTACTTGTTCAGTTCTCTCTGGTGAATGAAGAATGCCTTGAGATGAAATTTTCTAGAATTTCCTACATACATACATATGTTGAGAAAATATTCCATAAACAAAAATGACTTTTGCACTGTTGAATGAACTTCCCATAATTTTTGAAAATTTTCCTTATATTATGAAATTGTCCGTGTTGTCGGCCCAAATGGGCTCTCTACTAGCTGTTAGTAATTTAATCAGTTAGAACACAGAACTCTAGCAGTCTAGTCTCAGTCCGAACCATATCAGTATAAATTCAGACAATTTTAGCAACATCAGTGTAGTCCAGAAAATATTAACTGATCAGTTTGACTCCAACTTATTTTCGAGGTGTCAGTGGTGCCTCCCTGTTTCCAAACTCAGATTCATATTTCATATATTTGGTCCATTAGGCGGCCATGATATTCATTCATATCTCTGACCATCCCCAGGACCCAGTTCAGTTATCAGTTGGTTCTCTAGACGGTTACGACGCTTCCAGATAAGCAGCTCTGACTAGTCTTAGAACTTAGTTTCCAAATCTGGTCCTATAAGACGCTCAGGGAACTCTCTAACAGTATCCCTGGGTCAGTATAGTCTTGGACCCCAGTATCGAGCTATCTGCTTGTCAGTAGTAGCAGTAATAGGATTATCCAGTGGGAGTATGACTTAGCACCGAAAGGGCCAGGGTTCCAGCGCACCCAGGTTCCAGAACTACGTTGCCACTGTAGGTTTTATTTACTTGGCCTAATGGCCCCCTTTTGACAGTGATTTTAACAGTCCATGTCTTTATACCCTGGCAAGGTATATTGGGTCCTACCGGTGGGGTGTGTACATCGGACTTCACGTCTAGCTCACGTGGTTAAATGTCGGTTATAGACTCTCCCACTAGTCAGTCCATTCCAGTAACATAATAAGTAGCTCAGTTCATTACAGTATCTCGGATTTAGTGTTTCAGAATTAGGGAATGTCTTTGACCATCAGTCAGGGTCGTCTTGACCATTTCAACTTATATCAGTAGTTCAATTCAGTTTACTTGTTGGTCATGGCGTGTCATTTCAGTTAAGATTTTATATTCAGTATGTCTCTACCACTTACTCAGTACATTCAAATTACTAACACATGCTTTTCATGCTATATCGTTTTATGATACAGCTGCAAGTTCTCAGGTTCAGCACAGATAATTACTTTAGTTTCAGAGAATTACATTTCAGCAGATCAGAGTGTGAGTCCTTATCATTCGAGGGCCTTGTTTATTTATTTCATTTGGTTATGATTTTGTTTAGAATTGGAACTAGCTGGGGGCCTATCCCAACAACTCCTCAGTAGTTGGCTTTCAGACTAGACTTGTCTTTCAAAATTGAATTACAGATATATTATTTATTTCTCCACTTTCAGTCTTTGCCTTTTTTTTATATTTAAAACTTTCGCTGTGCATGTTTACTCAGAATGCTAGTGTATGATATACCAGGGGTTGACTTGGGGTCGCTTGTGGCTTCAAGTACCGTGTTACATCCAGGGTGTAGGCTCGGGGCGTGACAAAACTTGGTATCATAGTCCTAGGTTTAGAGTATCCTCGGCAAGTTTGAAAGCCGCATTGAGTAGAGTCCTTTTCATGGGTGTGAAGCATGCCACACTTATGATGAGGAGGCTACAAGGTGTTATTATGATAATTCCCCTTTTATTCATGCTTTTATCGTGCGTTAAAGTCCAATTCAAAATACATCTTCCTTAATCGTGTCCTTTTTCCTTTCAGTGAACCATGCCTCCTCAACATGGAAATGGACGAAGAGCCAAAAATGCCAACAGACCTGCTCCCCCAGCTCCGATAGTTCCTCAGGACGACTCTGTGTCTACCACCGAATTTAGGGCGACCATTCAGTTGCTTGCTTAGACCGTCACCAATCAAGTGAACCAGCAGGTGGTACTAGTAGCCACAAATGGGTCTGTGGCTGCTGCGTGATCTTGGGCATAATTGCGTGCCGAAGTGCTATTTTATAACTTAGTTTAGTCTTGTTTGTTTGTTTATGCACTTACATTGTCATGTGATTTTATGTAAATTTGGATATGTACTAACCAACATGATTAGTCCTTGTTTTTGTAGGTTAAAAATGCATTTGAGGA
>JACEIK010005847.1:77777-97145 GCA_018107945.1 Datura stramonium
AGCTAGCCAGGCACCAGATGTGCCTAGGCCCACCAGTTAGCAGTCCAGGTCCTACTAGGGCACCAGGTGCCAGTCATACCCCCCAAGGCAGGGCGTGACACTATTACTCTTCTCAACTCTCAATTTCCCTTATTTTCCCCATTTCTTTAAGCATACTTATACTATTTGTAGGGAGTAATCAAACATTAAACACTATTTCATTCTTCTATTCTTTTCTAGTCCATACCAACACTTAGACATTTTGAGCAATTTGCACCCTTCACTCTTTTCATCAACTTCCACAACCAAACATCTCCCATCCTTTCAGTACTCCTACTCCTATACTCTTATGCAATTTTCACTTAAGTGTTTAGGAGTTTTGGATCAAATTTAGGTCTATTGAAAGAAAAGAAAGCTTTTAATGTGGCTAACAAAGAATTGGCTAAAGGCTTAACAGGGTTAACTAGGATTATGCATCAAGGTTAGGTAAAGAAAAGGATGAAAGCTTATTCAAAGAATTTCCTAAATCATGACCTACTATTAACATTCCACATTTCACTTTGCAAGCACACCAGGAAAGTTCTAGACATTACATGTTTGCATGGAATATACAACATCTCACACTCACTAGACATGTTCAATTCCAGACAAACCAAAATAGACTCTTAATTCAGAATTTAAGAATAGAACATACAGAGTCATACTCATGAACCTAAGTGTCTAAAATAAAGTCATTCAATTTACGCCCATGCTTCTCAATCAGAGCTCACTTATATTTTTCAATCATGTATAACACTCAACAAAAGCATCAAGCATTCAATCATTAAGGGTTGAAAAAGACAATCCTACTAATTAATTTCCCTCAAGTCGGTCGTCATCCATCCATTGTCGGGAAGAGTACCTAACCATGACTAGAAACACTATTCACAGACAACTCAAAAATTTTATTCTCGGTTTAAAGTGGCCCACTATGAAAAAGAATTGAAAAGAAAAACCAAAGTGTGGGTGAAATGTGCTCAACTCAGTTGGCATTTTCTCAGTTGAGGGATATAGAATACTCAAAGGGTGAGTTGAGCACATTTCACCTACAATCAAACATCACAAAATTTTGAAAAATTTTCCTTAACCCACACTTCAATGTATTTTATATCCCTAAAGCATCAATTAAAATCAAATAAGGGTTAGGGATACTTCCGGAGGCCTCAAGGCCTAGCTAGCAACATGCTTTCATCCATTTTTTTTAATCACAAGTGTTAGTTACCCCACACTCATCTTTTGTCATGCTCCTTAGCTTTCACTTCCATGGGCACTCATATTACCCCTAAATATTTTCTTAATAACTGATAACAAAAACAAAAGTGAAAATAATCAAAATTAAAAATAAAGAAAAAAATTCTACTTGTTGTACAACTTGGGTAGCCTCCCAAGCAACGCCTGATTTTACGTTGCAGCACGATGTGAATCAACCTTTTTACGATGTTCTCAAACACTTCTCCGCTTTCGAGAACCACCTTCTCTTTTACTTAAATTTTGAGGGAAAAGCCTCCACACTTTCCTTCTTCTCCTCCATCACTTTCTTCACCAAATTACTTGGCATTTTCTCAACAGCAAGCTTGGATTCTCTTTTTAAGAGATCCTTTAGAGGTTGATTTTTGCATCCTCCATATCACACTCCTCCTCTGTTAATATATCGATCTTACACAGATCTTTGTAATGTGTTGGGGTGTTGATTTTTTGGTACATTATAAAGGTATCCTCCTTGTTACTCACCCTCATTTTCAGGTTACACACTCAAACATCTACCAATGCTCCACCCATGGCTAGGAACGGACGTCCCAAGATGAGGGGCACCCTGTTATCCACTTCAAAATCAAGGATTATAAAATCAACATGAATTATGAACTTACCTACTTTAATGCGCACATCCTCAATTATCCCTTCTAGGCCACCTTGGACTTGTCAGCCAGCTACAACATCACTCTCATGGGGCCTTGGTTTTCTAAAACCAAGTGTGTTAGGCATCAAGTTCATAGATGCACCTAAATCACATAAAGCCCGCATTAGCTTACTTTTACCTATTTGTACGGGGAGGATAAAACTCCCTAGGTCTTTGAGCTTCTTTGGCATCTTGCTCGTCACCCTAAAGTTGCTTTCCTCAGTGAGTGCTACAGCTTGCTTATCCACTAGCCTCATGTTGTTGGCCATCACATCTTTTAAGTATTTAGGGTACTTGGGTATTTCCTATAGAATATCTATTAAAGGAAAATTTATGTGAAGTTCTTTTAAAATATCAAAGAACTTTTGGATGCAAGCATCCTCGCTTTTCAGGAACCTTTGTGAGAATGGTGATGGTGGTCATTGTATGGTCTGTACTGCTGATTTTTCCTTATTTTCTACAACCTGTTGTTTGTTTCTCTTATCAGCTTATGGACTTGGTCTGACCAACTCTGATTGTACCTCATTTTTCTTTTCTTATTTTGGTGCATCAGCAAACTCTCTATCACTCTGCAAGCTGATAGCCATGACCTACCTTGGTTTGGATCTGTGTCGCTTGGTAAAAACCCCTGCGATCTAGTGTCTGAGTTGATGCTATCTACCCTATACGCTTTCCCAAATTCCTGGAGGTGAATTGTTGATTCTTTAGCTCGATGGCCATTTTTTCTTGATCAATTGACCATTTGTATCTAGTTGTCCATGATATTATTCAACATCTCCTATATGTTGATTTATTGGCCACTAGCCTTCCTACCCTACTGCTGATATTGATTCTGCCGGAGCTAAAAATTCTAGCTCTACCCTGATTTCCACCCCAAGAAAATTTAGGGTGATTCTGCTAATTCCTATTATAGGTATTCTGATCATTCTGATTGCCTCTTTGCACATTACCTATAAAATTCACTAACTCTGAATTGGCTCCACAAGAGTTTGCACCATGCCCGTTATGGCCACACATCTCACACCAGCTAGGAGTTGGTTGCACTGCCTTCATCTGTGCCTGCAGTTGAGCTAAGTTCAGCTTGCTGAACTGAGTCATCATCTTATGCTGAAATGAGGCCAACTGAGCTGCTAACACATTGACATTGTCGACTTCAATTAACCTAGCTGCTCTCTTGCCTACTACCCGTGATGAATCACTATGTCACTCTTGATTCCCCTATGCAATTTTATTCAGCAGAGTGTACAACACCTCATAAGTTTTCTTTAGTGATTAACCACCTAATGTAGAGTCTAACAGATTTTAGTGTGGGGGTGAAGACTCTACAAAAAAGTATGGGCCAGCACTTCATTGCTCTGCTGGTGGTGGGGACAATCTCTCAACAATGACTTGAATTTCTCCTGCGCCAAATACAAATTTTCATTCGGCCGCTGCATGAAAATCAAAATTTTTTTACTCAATTTAGCAGTTTTGTCAGAAGGAAAGATTTGGATGAGGAATTCTTGGGATAAGTCATCGTATGTTATGATGGAATTTGGTGGTTTTGCCTTCAACGACCTCTTTATATCTCCCGAAAGTGAGAGTGGGAAAAGGATGCGCCTCATATAATTAGTCAGCACTCCTGTGGGAACAAATGTATCAGTGATTTCGAAAAATTCTGCAGATGCTGCTATGGATCCCCATAAATCATCCTTGTGAATTGTTTACATGGGTGCTGATGATTTGATAATTTCCACACTCATTAGGCTTTTAAACATGATATTTTGCTTAGGTTTCAAGTCATTTTCGAGGATTTTATGCTCTTTCTCTTTAGTTTTTTGCAGGTACATAATTTAAGGAGAGAAAGCAAGAACTTGGACAAAAGCATGGAAATTAAAGAAGAGGACTAAAGCTTTACTAGATAGGATAGGTGCTCCTAACGACGGCTAAAACGCAGGAGCTTACTGGAAAAGAGTTGAAGGTGCACCAGTGTAACGTGGATACCCACCTATGAACCACTGGTTCCAATGCCTGATAGACCTAGAGTTACTCCCCCGCACTTACAATGCAGCGGCGTTCTGTGGATGGGCACTGGAGAAACACCAGTGTCGCAAGTGAGGCTTCTTTTAGAAGGGCAAAATCATCCAACACTGAATTTGAGGGGAATTTTTTGACCTTTTTCTGTACATTCTCTAGAAAGTACCATATTATTCCATTCCAAATTTGTAGAAAGTTAGAGAGAGAAATATTAAGTAGCTTTTCTTCTTCTTCAAGGTAAAAACTTCCATTGAAGACAATTATGATCTTGAATTGAACTCTTGATAACGAATGTCATGATTTTAATTGTTGAAATAATTTTGTACTTTCTCATCCATGAGTAGATGAATCTCTTTGTTAGGGGTATGTGCATGAATTGGGGTTAAATTGAATCAGGTATTGCTAGAATAATCTTAGAGTTACTCATTTAATATAAATATGTTATTTTTTCTCAATTTATAATTAAATTACTCATAGTTTCAAATGTGGGTTATGTTTACTAACTCTATTTTTGCTTGAAAAAGAGAAATTGAGTATGGGTGAGAAAGTAATGACGGGTAATTGGGTATTGATTGTGTGGGGTTAGGATAGAGATAGCCAATACCAACAATCATTCATCCATGAGAGATTTGAGGCTAGAAATAGATAAAATCTTACCCAAGTATTAATGGATATATTGTTTGGGACCTTGTGGTTTGAGAAAACCCGAGCCAAAATGCACCCGTGGTTGAAACACATCGGGTGCCACCTAATCCATGGCTATTTATATTTATGAGTAATAATTTGATTGCACAGTCAATAATAATGCAATAGAAGCCCCATTTAAAACCATACCTCAAGCTCTTTCTCCCTTTTGTTAATTCAAGTTTGTTATCTTGTTGATTGATCAATAGTTGTTTTTGCATTTTAATTGTAATCTTTTAAACCCCCAAATTTTATTTGTTTGTTTTCAATAAAAGGATGCTTCTTTGTTTGACTTGATGGACAACTTTTGTGCCATCTAAGTACTATTCCCTGTGGGGATTCGACCCCTACGCTCGTTGGGTATATTTTTTTTCCAATGACTTATTACAGTCTCTCTTTATGCGGAGTGAATTTGGATGTTATAATAAATGGCACCATTGTAGGGGAATGGTGTCAGATAGACCTTAGTTGATTGTTGAGTTAAATTAATTTTGGCATCTTGTGTTTTGCTTTCACAATTGTTGTTTTTGGGTACCTTTATTAGTTGACTGATATTGTCCAACAACCTAAAAAAGGTTCCGTGGAAGGTCTTACGATTCACAAGGATGATGATCCCATGATACTAGACATACTAGGTTTCATTCACCTACCACCAACAGTAGGTAATGTGGTGTTCCATGTTACCTGCACAATGTTACACTTGCTACAAATGAAAGCACTCTTCGGAGGTCAGCCAAGTGAAGATGTGAATCACCATCTTTGAAATTTCCTTAAGATATGCCAACTTTTCAACATCACAAACATAAGTCAAGAGTCGATCAGATTGAGGCTCTTCCTATTTTCTTTGAATGCGGAAGCAATCATGTGGCTTAAGGAACTCCCTCCAGGATGTATCACTTCATGGAAAGAGTTGACTGAAGCGTTCTTCAATCGCTTCTTCCCTCCATCGTTGATGTTTTAGCTATGAGATGATATTATGTACTTCAGGAAAATTCTGGGGAAAGCTTTACATGAGGCATGGTTTAGGTTCAAGAAGAAAGTGGCCCTAGGTCCCAACCACAGGCTTCCTGTAATACCTTGAAAGCCCTAAGATCAGACCCAAGAGTTGAAATAGAGAAAACAGGATTTTCTGCACCAAGTCACCGGATGAGTTGTCCAATGACCCGTAAGGTGCTAGGAGTCGTTAGGTGACTCATGTGGAGGAAGGAAAACTTGGTTGTATTTCTTGGTTTGGGGGTTGACCACGGATGAGGCCACGAGTCATGGTCAGCCCCACGAGTCGTTATGTTAGCCATGGTCAGGAGTTTGACACGAAGGTTGATGATTTTGACAGTGCTCCTAAAGATTCATCACCACGAGCCATTGGGTACACCATGAGTCATGGTGTCCCTCATGGTGACCAATGAAAGTAAGCTTCCATTTCTGGTGAAAAGTTCAGACCACGAGTCGTGGTTAGTGGCGATGGGTCGTCCAGTCCCTTGTTGGGACTGGCAGTGTGTATTTTCCTACAAATTTATTAAGGGTTTTTTGTAATTCCTAAACTCCTAAGACCTAAACAACGTCGCTTTGACACCAGATAGGTGTGTTTTAAGAGGGGTTAACTCATTTTAAGCCTTTTCTCCTCCATGCATGCAAACTTAGTGGTTCTAAGGGGTGATCAAGCTTACATTCATCAAGTTATTCCCCAGATTCCTTTGGGCACTCAAGAGGGTTGTGAAACTAGACTCTCCCAGGTATATAGGGTTATGAATGGGTGTATCCATCTAATCCCATGCCCAATCCCTCTTCAATTTCATGTGATTCTAAGTTGATGAATCTATGGGGTTTAACCCAACATGTGAATTCTCTAAATGCCTATCATGGTTATTCTCTATGCATGTTTCTAATGTTAAATTATGATTTATGGGCATGTCTTATAATGTTTTCAATTACAAATAATGATTTCAATGTTTTACAAATAAGATGCCCATATATGGAAGTTCATGAAAATATGAGATTATGATCTATGCTACTAGTTATGATGAGATGTTCATGATGAAAGTATGATTTCGAATTACCCATACTTATGTTCAAGTTTTGAGTAATCAAAGTCTATTTCAAGCATGTTTAAGTATTGGGCAAGCCCATATGATCATGTATGTTTAATGATTTATCTAAATGTCATGTTATTAGCTTACCACATGGTTTTTGAGTCTAGACTCCCACTCTGTTTAGCTTGTGGTATGGTTTGAGCCCAAGGATCCTCATCTTATGATTTCAGACTATGCATGAATGATATGATTCATCTTTGTCACTAGACGATGGTCAACTTCATTGAGAAATGATGGAGAGCATATGCATGTTTTTGGGAGTAGTGTCTAGTACCGAGTAGGCTAAGGGTCAGGTAGTCCTATGCCTTATAACTACGTGCCAGCGTAGGTATGTTCAGATTATTTGAGACCTCCCTTTGAGCTTCCCCTACCCCCAAGGGGCCTTCAACTTGATATCGATTTCATGGTAGCATCCTTAGCCCCAGCAAGGCTTTGGACGGCTCTGCCCGCTTTAGTGTAATAATTGGGACCATGTAAGCTCTATTGTTCTAATGTCGGTTATATGACGAGTCCCCCATGGATCCTCATGATTTCTATTATGCATGTTCATTAGTTAAGATATTATGTTTTCAACNCATTATATTGAGTTAGAGATAACTAGACAGCATGGCCTCATGATTTCTATTATGCATGTTCATTAGTTAAGATATTATGTTTTCAACAAGATTGACCCAATGATCAGTTTTACTTATTGTTATAAGTTTTTAGTTTTGGGTTATTCGATTCAGTTATGATAATCAGTTATGTTTAATTCATTTTTTCAGATAATAACATGCAATCCCTACTCACGGTCTCTTATGACGAAATGTTTATGATATGCATAATATCTTATTTTACTTACTTAGAGGTTTGCTTACCTTGCATACTTGGTGCATTCCATGTACTGACCACATACTTTATGTTGTATTTTTTCATGATACAGGCTTAGACATTTAAGCCCAGTCCCACTGCTAGTCAGATCTTTAGTATTAGCGTATCCTAGTCAGAGTTGGTGAGTCCTCATCTTTCGAGGGCCCTCCTTATCAATTATATTCAGCATTTTCAGTTTCAGACTTTAGTGAGTTAAGTGGGGTCTTGTCCCATCAACTCATCAGTCGTAGATTCTTATCATACATAGTATGTATTGAGTTTCAGACTTGTGTTATATATTCAATTATTCGATGTTATTAGATTATCAGACTTCCTCTATGTTATAAGTTACATTTCCGCATTTAAATATTGAGCTTAGATGTTATGTTCATTCCATCGGTCAACTTGGAGCCTCTCGGGATTCTTTGTCTCGTGTCTTAATTCGGGCCTATGTTCTGGTTGTTACAATCTTGGTATCGGAGCATTAGGTTTTGAAGTATCCTAGGGTGTCTGAAAGACGCGTTAAGTAGGATCTTTTCATGGGTGTGAAGTGCGCCACACCTGTGACGAAGAGGCTACGAAACGTTTATGAAACATCCCTTATTTCATGACCTATGTCATTTGATGAAATATCTCTCTATCCTTCTAACTCGTGCTCTACGCATTTGGAAAAATCATGCATCCTCACCGAGTTTACAAAATAAGAAATGGAAATAGAAATGGCCATGAGAATTACAATGGGGATGGGCACCATCAGGCCCCACCATCCCCCGAGGATCATGCGCCCGAGCAGGTGGCCCATACAGAGTTTAGGGATGCCATTCAGATGCAAGCTCAGGATTTGACCACCCAGGTCAACCAACAGGCAGTAGCATATGTCCCTCAGAATGGGAATGCGGAAGCGACGAGAGTTAGAGATTTTCCAAGGATAAACCCTCCGGAGTTCCTTTGATCAAAGGTGGACGAGGATCCACATGAGTTTATTGATGAAGTTATGAAGATCACCCAGATCATGGTGGTGACCCGGGAGGAGTGCGCAGATCTAGCCTCGTATCAGTTGAAAGGGGTTGCGAACATCTGGTTCAGGCATTGGAAGGATAACAAGACAGTTGGAGCAGGCCCCATTGGTTGGGATGAGTACCATACCACATTTCTGGATCGTTTCTTCACTTGTGAGATGAGGGAGATTATAGCAGCTAAGTTTGTGAACCTGAATCAAGGGAAGATGACAGTCTAGGAGTATACATTAGAGTTCACTCGCTGGTCCAAGTATTCACCTGAGATTGTGGTAGACTAGAGGGCTCGAGTAAGTCGGTTGTGCATAGGATAGCAGAATATTTGGTAAAATATTGTCGGACCACGATGCTTCATTAGGACACTGACTTTCCTAGGATAGTTCTATAGGCCCATCAGATAGAGTCGGTACAGTTGAGTGAGCGGGAGAGGGAGGCCAAGAGATCCAGGACTGATTTTTTTTATTCTTCCAGAAAAGACCTAGTGGTGGGCACTGTCAGTAGTCCCACCGAAGATCATCTATCCTAGCATCGTCATCTTTGAGTTTGCTATCCAGATCTAGGCATGACCAGAGGGAACGAGCATCGGGATATCGAGGTCAGGGGAGAAGACCCGCAGAGTTTAGCATCCCAAAGCATGGCAGGTGTGGACGGAGACAAACGGGTCAGTTCTTAGCCGGTTTAGGTACTTGTTTCGGGTGTGGGAAGCCCAGACATATGCTCAGATATTGTCCAGGAGCCATATAGGGTCATGATAGGGGTCGAATTCCATCCACTAGCTCATCAACCCCACCAGCATGCTCAACTCAGCAGGGTGAATCCACTAGTGTAGGTGGTGGTCAACTTCAAAATAGATTTTGTGCCCTCAGATCTCGTTAGTAGCAAGAGGACTCTCCATATGTATTCACTGGTATGTTACGAGTATTCCACCTTTATGTATATGCATTGTTAGATCCGGGGGATACTTTATCCTTTGTGACGCCTTATGTTTCTAGTAGTTTCGGAGTCAGTCCCGAAATCTTATCAGAACCCTTCTCATTTCTGTTCCAGTCGGTGATTCAGTTATAGCTTGACGGGTATATAGAATTTCCCTATCACAGTCCTTCATAAATTCACCTCAGTAGATTTAGTAGAGTTATACATGACAGATTTTGATATTATTCTTGGAATGTATTCGCTACATGGATGTTATGCCTCAGTAAATAGTAGAACCGGTGCGGTAGAGTTTTGTTTTCCGGGTGAGCCAGTCTTTGATCATATCATAGGTCAAGGATGGAATGAAGAACCAACATTTTTATTCCTTCTCTATTATGTACTAAGATTGTAATTGGTTCGTGCTTTCTCTTTCCTGAGGGAACGGAACTAGCACTATAATTCGAAGTCACCTATCCAGTATGTGAGTAAGCCATTGTATCTATTGTATCATATTGATTTTTGGTTATTACTCTCTTGATATTTATTGATTATATCTCTTGAATATTGAATTATTGATGATGGTTCATGTCTCTTATCTCATGAATCCAATTGCACAAAAGTCATGATTTTGGAAGCATTGTTATTTGAGAAAATTGCATTATTTTCATAAAGTTGAGTAGATTTTTAAGAGAGTTGCATAAAGAGATTTTGAAAAAGAAAGCATGGCTTTAGCATGATTTTCAAAAGATAAAGTCTTATTTTAAAAATAAATAGTTTTGAGCATAGAAGCTCACGAGTATTTACAAGATATTTAGAGAATAGAGACTCCCAAGTTTTCAAAGAGATTTTGAGCCAAGCCTCAATAGAGACTTTAAAACATCTACTTTATCTATAGTTAAAGTGCTTTATAAAAGATGTTTTAGCTGCCTCAGAGGATATTTATATAAGCATAGTTTTGGGAGGATTATTTAGCACCAAGTTGGATGAGGAGTTCAGATAACTTGTAAGCCCCAAAACTACATAGTCAGTGTAGGTTACGATCATGTTTTTTATTCGGATGACTCCTCAGATAAGTCCCTGGTAAGAATTTCAGTTATGGATCCACAGTTTAGTAATCATTCTCTCCTGGCAAGGCTGTGAGCAGCTCCACCAACTTGATCGAGATAGTTAGGAATCATATGCTTATTCATGATGGTGTCAGTGATGAAAAACTCCGCAAGTTAAAGTTATACATTATACATGAATTTTCAAAGATTGTTTTGATGAATAAGTTTTATTGCATAACTGTTTACGCATTGTTACACTTGTGTTTTATGCATCATTCAGAGCTTCAGGTTCAGTCAGATTATTAGACTTAGTTATTCTTTCAGTTCAGATACTCTTGTTTAACCGTTGTTTCACTCAGCCATATTACATACCTTACATTCCACGTACTGATTTCATTTGGTGCTACATCTTATTATGATGCGGATTCAGGTAGACAGAATCAACATCATATGTTTTGTTAGGATCTCACATTCATTCAACGGTTGGTGAGGCCTCCTACATTAGGAGAGTCCCAGTATTATTAAGTTATT
This sequence comes from Datura stramonium, assembly GCA_018107945.1. Lineage (NCBI taxonomy): Eukaryota > Viridiplantae > Streptophyta > Magnoliopsida > Solanales > Solanaceae > Datura > Datura stramonium. Next base: position 88,837 of record JACEIK010005847.1, read on the forward strand.
TTATTTTATAGAGCTTGAGGTAGCCATGGGAGCTTTGTCCCAGCACCTGTCTTTCAGTTATAGAGGCTTCATAGATAGAGTTAGAGTTGAGTTAATAATGTTACTTTGTAACATTCTTTTCAGTTGCAGTAAATAAATCTTAGTTATTTTATTTAGCCCATTGTAGTTATTACTTCCGGTATACATTCTTGTATTCTCATCTAGTAGCAAGCTAGGCTAAGGGTTCGCTTGGATCACTAGGTGGTCTGAGTATCGACAATGTCCAAGGTCTAGACTCGTCGTGTGACAACATGCTCCTATGAGACTTAGAGCCTGGTGCTCTATCCCTCTGATCACCTATGGTCCTAGGGGATGGGACACTAACTGATGATTACACTAGGACTGATGACCTCTTATGGGACTAGAAACGATTTCCACCACCTATCCTCTGTTGAGAGAACTCAAAGTTTCCTATACTAGCCCTCTTGGTCTTCCTTTCCTTCTCCTTCCACTTCTCTTCCTCAATCTGCTAAGCATGGATCATAAGTTGGGAGATATCCATTTCACTGATGAGCATAGTGGTCCTGCACTCCTTGACCACCAAATCTGAGACTCCCAAAATGAACTTGCTCATTTAGGCACTTGGCTCAGCAATCATTTCGGGAGCATACCTGGAGAGCTGAGTTAAATGCAAGGCATACTCCTAAACTGACATGGAGTTCTGTTTCAGGTTGATGAACTCCTCTACCTTCACTTCCCTCAACTCGCGAGGAAAGAACCTATCCAAGGATGCTGTCACAAACTCATCCCAATCAACTGGAGTTGCACCTACCCTACGACCTTTCTTCCACTGCTTATACCATATGTGAGCTACCCCCTTCAACTGATAAGATGTCTAGTCCACACTCTCCTCTCCGGTGATATCCATGATTTGAGTGATCTTATGGATCTCATCAATGAACTCATGTAGATCCTTGTCCACCTTCAAACCATGGAACTCTGGCGAGTTCATCCTAGTCAAGTCTCGAACCTTTTCCACTGCAGCACTCCCATTAGGGTACACGGGTGCAACCACTTGCTGGTTAACCTGAGCCATCATGGCTTGTTCCAATATCTAGAAAGAAGCCTGTCACGACCCAAGCATGAATCCCGAATAGAGACATGAGACTTGGAACTAGGAATGGCTCCAAGATAACCCATGGTACATATTTAGCATGAAGAAGAGCATATTTAAAGAAGAAATAAACTTGAACTCAACTTAAGTGGAAGTCTACATAACATAAAAACATAAGCATAAACACAAATCAACAATGCTGAATCATCTATACATAGTTGTCCAAAAATCCTATAAATAGACGATGAGCTGATGGGACAACACCCCCAAGTAGCTCGCTAGGTCTGAAACTGAAAGACATAGGAAAAAAATATAATACAAAATTGTCATCCTTGGATCATGAGGACTCGCCAAAACTAGGGGTGATATTGGACTGAAATGGGAGCGAGCTAATGTCGGGACTAAGACTGGTCACACGAACCTATATCATGAGAGGATATAGTATAGAATATGTGGTCAGTACTTTAAATGTACCGATTATGTGTAGAAAGTAAAACATTCTAGTGAAACAATAGTCTAAAATCATAAGTATAAAATAAGATAGAACATGAGAGTAAGGGAATATGCTAAAAACCATATTCTTGAAGTAATCATAATCATAAGATATTTATCATAAGCTAAAACATAATGACCCAAGGTTTAAAAATAAAAATCATATAATATACCATACTTACAATCATAAGTGAAAACTCATAAATGGATCAATGGGTCAAATATGCCATAAAACATAGTATCGTATGTCATGAACATGATTAACTTGAAACATGAGGAATAATAGGAGGCTTCATCATAACTGGCACCATCTGATAGAGCTTACATGATGCCCCAACTATCTAACTCAAGTGGGCAGAGTCGTCCTAAGCCTTACTAGGGCAAAGGACGATAAGACGCGATATCACTTGTGAGCCCCGTTGAGCTGGGGGAAATACTCTTTGGCAATGCCCTATACATGAACATATACCTACAGTGGTACATAATCATGAGACTCGGGATTTACTTACACACCTAGCCTACTCGGTGCTAGACACTACTCCCAAAAATATGCACATGTCTCATAATCATCATCATGAGAACTTACTTGATCTTTCATGGGCTAGTTTAAGACCAATAAATTATAATCATACTTGACATACGTGAACTAGCCATGAAAATAATGTCACAATTGGCCGGATACATAAACTTGATTTTCATGAAATCCATACATACTTGGATAAGACTTCATAACTTAAAATCATAAAATTATAGGTTGAAGAACTCAGAAACATTCATGCATACTTTGATAATTCATCATAACTTGAAATCATAGGCTTATAAGCTTGAAAGTCATAAATCATGCATATTAGGAAAAAATCACCATAAACTTGAAAGTATATATCCATGAAAGATTCTAGTAGAAATTGAGTAACCATAATCATAAATCATGAATTTCATCATAAGAGGCTAGATTTGATAAGAGATCATAAAAGATTTCATGAGAATTAGGTCTAACCCTATAATTTCAATATATCATGCTTGGAGACTTGAAATCATTAGATAGGAGTGAAATTGGTCATGAGGGTGGAAGATTTCCCCAATTATTAATCCTACATACTTGGCCTTCATAAATCTCTATCATGAATTAAAGACCCAAGAGAGGATTGAATTATCTTGATGAAGAACTCTAATCTTGGCTTGAAAGGATTTAATCTTAAAATTGAGGTGTTAGGAGTAGAATGAGGGTTTAGGCTTAGAAACTCCTTAATACACCCCTAAAAGAACCCAAAATGATTTCATTTAGGAGTTAAAAGCTTAGGAAGTTACAACAATACCCCTGATATTTTTCTTTTCAAAACTGCCCCGTCCAGTGCTATGGCTCGTCCTATGACTCGTAGGACCTTACCATGACTCGTACTGAGTCTTGTAGTCTCAGTTGTTGCCTCTAATCATTCTCTAAACTACATGCCATGGGTACCTACCATGATCTGTACCTCCTTACCATGGGTCATACTTAGACTCATGGTTTCTCACATCATCTTAGAACTCTGCTCTGAATCTCTTCCTACAATCCCCTGGTACGACTCATACCATCTAGGAATGAATCGTAGGTCCCTATCATAGCCTCAATCAATCATCCCTTGGCACCATGCTACGGCCAGTAGTACAACTCGTACTACCTAGCAACGAGTCGTACTGAGGCATTTCTCAGTTTTTGATGCCTGGTCAAATTTCAAATCTTGAGTCTAGTCTTAGAAAACTTTGGGGTGTTACAGAACCCTAAACTCAGCATGAGTAACCTATTCATTCAAAGGGTTTGCTAGAGTTGATAAGGCTTGTTGGTTCCCGTTACCATTTCTCCTTTCGTTGTCTCTTCTGGGAGGTATTTTCTGTAAACGCATATAGCAAGTGTTAGAAGAGTAAAGAGAGTTAGACTTTATTGCATGATACAAAATCATGAAAAAAAGGAAAGTTTCTTAAAATATTTCATAGCCTTTTCCTTATAAGTGTGGCGTGCTTCAAACCCATGTAAAAGACTACACTTAACACAGCTTCCAAACACCTTTAGACACTCTTAAACTTTATTTTATGATACTAAGTTTGTCACGAACCGAGTGTACACCCTGGAAGTGACATGGTGCTTGGAGACACAAGGGACCTTGAGCTAACCCCTGGCATGGCATAATACTAATAGGATCTAATTTACAAATAAAACTGAGCGGAAGCAATTTAACTATGAAAAACATTTCATAAAAATACTGGAATAAATTGAAATGAATATCATAGAGACAAAATACTGACTCTGACATAAACATAAAGATGAAAATACTAGTACTATGTCTGAAAGCCTCTACTAACTGATAAGCTATTGGGACAAGTCCCCAGCTAACTCTAAATGCCCAAAAGTAAAAAATAAGAGTAAAACAACTTAATGAAATATAACTCTGACTCTAGAAAGATGAGGATTCACCACGAATAACTGCTGATAGGAACTGGATCTAATCTAACCGTGGAGCTGGGTCTTAGAACCTGAATCTATATCATGAGACGATATGACACAAAAATTATTCGGTTAGTACTTTGAATCTATTAAGTATATGAGATGTGCAGCTGAAGTATGAAACAAGCTAGTAAATTTGAAAAGCATAATTGAATACATAAACTGAATTGAAGTACAATGACCCTACCCAAGATTAATAAATACTGATATGACATGGTAGTTTGAAAATACTTAAAGTATAAGTAAAATTGATTTAAGGGTCATATACATGCACTGAAAGTTAAGTCTGTAATTGTGACTGAAACTATGACTGAACGGTATTGTACTGTGGGAGAGTCCATTAACCTACATATAACCACGTGAGCTAAACATGAAGTTCGGTGTATACACCCCATCGGTAGGATACAATATACCTTGTCAGAGTATAAATTCATTTGACCACTAACTGATACCCATTCAGGCTAATAACCTACGGTGGAATATAGATCTAAGACCTGGGTGCACTGAATCCCAGCCTACTCGGTGCTAAGTACTACTCTCAACTGAATATATATACTGAAAGCTCGAAACTGATGTCCAAAGATTAAGTTAGAACTACTTTATCTGAAAGTTCTTTAAGAGTCTACAGGATTTGATAATACTAATAATACTACTAATACTGATAATACTACTAATACTGATAATAATAATAAAAACATGTATACTGAAGTTATGAGGAAAATCATATGTTCATCACATACCAAGTCATTTGAAAACAATGCTAACTCATAATGGCTAAATCTTTGAAAACATTCTAATACCATGGTCTTGGAAGTACATTATACAATTGAGATTAAATTCATGAATATTATATATTATTCTTCATAAGACCCTTGGAAACATTGAGAAAATAAGGAAAATCATACCTTGAATGAAAATCCTTTGACATAATTACTAGATGATTTAGATTACTAGATTTCTGAGAGCTTTTGGGACACAAGGGTAAAAAAAATCATTGTTGAATTCCCACATACCTAGAGTAGAAGAATTTATTGCTAGAACTTGAATCATGAAGCTCTTGGATAAGATCTTAGTTCTTGTCTTAATAGGGTTTGGTGCCTTTGTCATACTGTTTCTGAGAGTTTTGGAGAGAATGAGAGGAAAAGGTCAACTAATTCCCTTTAATCCCCCTCTAAAAGAACCCAAAATGACGTAGTTTAGGAGTTAAAAGTATAGAAAGTTATGAAACTACCCCTGAAAAATGTATTGGAAACCTATCGTCCAAGTCCTACGAGTTGTGCCATGGGTCGTCCTATCTCACCACGACTCGTGGTAGGAACTCGTACTCACAGGGTGACTTAAATGCTTGCGGAAACTCTGATCACAAACTGTCAGAATGAGTGGTCCCTTGATACCATTAGACGTACCTTGACTCGTGGTGTCTGGGTTTGTCCTTATGTTCACTATTCATCCTTTATCCATCAAACCTTATAGTGTTTCACTAAAATTCTCATAACTTTTTACTCCGAACCCTGATTGATGGAAGGTCGGATATGTTGGAAAGAACACTCAAAAGACTTCAATTTGATAGGTTGAATCACTCAAAAATACTTCAAAAATTAGCAGTTATGGTCGTTTAAAGTTGAACCTTATAAGAACTTATATGAAAACTCAATCGGTAGGAAGGCTCTAAACTCAACTTTGTACTAGAGGTCAGAGGCGAACCCACGTAGAAGAGTGGGGGTGCACGTGCACCTGTTAATTTCGAAAAAGATTGTGTATATATATGTGTATATACCTTGAGAAACATGATATAATTAATTGTGCACTCCAACATACATAGTTGTGGTTATGGCACGTTGGTTTCAGCTGATGCCTCCCATACCAGTGACCCAAGATCGAACCTCGGATGTCAGTTTTAATTTTTTTTTGTAAGCATCCGATTACACCTATTTTCAGGAAAATACTAAGAAAAATTGAGAAAACCTAGACTCAAACCTGTCGTTGTCAGTTTTAATTTTTTTTAATCATTCGATTACACCTATTTTTAGGAAAATACTAAGCAAAATTGAGAAAACCTAGACTTGAACCTGCACCATATCACATAATTTACCTTACTTTAACCATTGAGCTATCAATTTCAATTGCTAAAACTTTATTGCATTTTAATATTACTATAGAATTTAATTTTTTCTTGGTAGAGAAGGAATTTTATGGTTTGAAATGCTTACTGTGTGCTCCTTTTATATTAAGAAAGGCTCAAATTTTGATTTTTATAGTTTTTTATTAAGCTCGCATGTTAATTTGTACTCTCATTTTCTTTATGTGACAATTGCTACAAAGTTGTGTGTTTTTATTGAACTACCAAGAAGGATTCTTCATAAATTTTATAGATATTAATCTAAGAAAAATGTCAAAGTGATTACGTCTTAATATATAAATTATGAATTTATACTTTTAAAGTTTTTAATCTTTCAAATAATGAATCTTATTCTCTTAAACTGGTGTTTAAAATGTTGGTTTGACTTATCTACTATATTAGTGATAGCGGAAAAATACTAAATCATATTTTTTTTAAATCAGTACTTGAAGATCGTGTACTTTTATGTCTTCAATATTCTAATCATAGTTTTTTTGACTCTTGCTTTTGAAAATTATTTTTCTTGAGCCGGGGTCTATCAAAAATAACATTTCTAGCTCATAAAAGTAGGGATAAGCAGTGGCGAAGAAACAAATTTCAGTAAGGGAGTTCAAATATGAAGAAGTAAACACATGAAGAAGTCAAATGGGATTCAACATCTACTATATATACATAAAATTAATTTTAACCATATATATCAGTATATATNATAAACAGTGTAATTTTTTGCCAAAGGGGCTCCACCCCTGGGGGTAAGATCTGCGTACACCCCATCCTCCTTAGACCCCGCTGGGTATATTGGTGTTGTGTTGTTATATTACCGCAAAAATTATATTTAACTTATATACTTGTATTTTCACCACTGCTCATGCTATAAGTGACCAGGTAATGGTGCCCCCACTGTCTTCAAATCATGGGTTCGCCTCTTCTAGAGGTTCCTTATGACCTTAATTCATATCCAATGTACTTTCCACATATAAGAATTTATCGTAGCACCTAGTTTCAGTAAAAATTCATTGAGTTCGGATCGATCTACATACCTAGGACGATTTCAAACTTAGTCCGAAATTTCAAGTCTTTACAAATTTGTTGGATAAGCTAACTTAACAAACACTCAAAAGTCTGCTACATAAGAAGTGGAGGAAGAATAGTTTTTTCACAATTTGACTTGTATAAAATGGCTGGCATACATGAATATTTATAGGTAGACTATGTAATGTATCTAAACTAATGTATGTGTATCTTCATTAACTTAGTCTACAATTCATATCATCCGAAGGAAATTTATGACATCACGAGACTTTGCTTCTTCCAAATTATATGAACAAATTCACACTCTAATACATGTATCTCAAAAACCAAGACAGTAAATTAATATTCTAGTTCATAAACTAAATGAATAAATTTTAATACTTTAACAGTATAGTGTTTCTTTAGTGCTTTTTTACATTAAGAGTCTATCTACTTAATCTACTTAACGTAAAAGTGCGATTATTTAATTTTTGAATGAAATTAACTCTTTTATTCATAGCGTAAAAAATTTAAAAAGAAAAGAAAGACATAATTCATTTGAGAGGAGATGAGTTGATACATAACTTTTATTATTAGAATTTGATAAAATACTATAACAATAGTTAGTGTTGTCTATTAGGTATTTGAATAGAATAATCGATCTCAAAGAAAATCAAGAACTTATAAATGAGCCAAATAGTTATACTATTAATAATATATATGATCCTAGTGAATGGAATTATCTTGATACAAAGTTAAGAGATTTATTAGTTTAAAAGGGACCAATTAAAATATTGATATAGATTTTTCAAAAGATACATATTTAAGACACTTTTCTACTACATATTATTTTCAAAAATTGGTAAATGAAGAATGACATAAAAGAAGATGCTTATTTTATCTAAAAATTTAAATAAAGTATTTTATTTTTGTTGCTAGTTGTTTAATATTACTTTTAATGGTAGAACACTAAATTTGCTAGTGAGGGTAGTAGAGATTGAAAAAATCTTAGTACTAAACTTAGAACTCACAAAACAACCAACCAACATATTATTAGTATGAGTTCGTGGATAGATTTAGAAATTAGATTGCGCAATAGTAAAATAATTGAT
>JACEIK010005848.1:9659-20839 GCA_018107945.1 Datura stramonium
ATGTATAGTCCAACTGAGACTTACTTTCACCTTTGTTCTTAGAAAGAGCAAGATTCACATCAATTGGTGTCTTTGCAATTTTGAAATCCAAATACTTAAATTTTTTAAGCATTGTTCGGATATAGTGAGACTGAGACAATGCTAGACCTTCAGGAGTTTTATGGATCTTAATGCCCAATATCAAATCAACAACTCCTTAGTTTTTCATCTCAAGTTTACTAGCAAGCATGTGCTTGGTAGCAGTGTCATTACTCATTATCAACATGTCATCCACATGTAGGCAAATAGTGACGACTTTATTTTGAGTGTTCTTAATATACAACATTTATCACACTAATTAATCTTGAAACCATTTGAAAACATAATTTGGTCAAATTTTACATGCCATTGTTTGGGTGCTTGTTTTAGTCTGTACAAGGACTTTACAAGTCAGCGCACCTTCTTTTCATTTTCAGGAACTTCAAACCCTTTAGGTTGTTCCATGTAAATTCTTCCTCCAAATCTTCATTTAAGAAGTCTATTTTCACATCCATTTGATGAATTTCAAAACTGTATAGGGCGGCTAACGCTATTAACACCCGGATGGATGTAATTCTGGTTACCTGTGAGTACGTATCAAAGTAATCAAGACCTTCTTTTTTTATAAACCTTTTGACTACAAGTCTTGCTTTGTATTTGTCAATAGTTCCATCATCTTTAACTTTCCTTTTGAAAATTCATTTACAACCTAATGGTTTGTTCTTTGGAGGAAGGTCAACAAATTCCCATGTATGGTTATTCATTATGGATTAAATTTCATTATTGACTGCCAAACATCCCCCCACTTTCATGTATTCAAGGTTAGACTTTCTTCCTTTTCATTTTTAGTATGGAATGGATCTATGGGGCACTCGATTGAGTATCCTAATAGATGTAAGGATAGCTTCCCCCCACAAGTTTTGAGGTAAACTAGAACTTATCAATAGAGCATTCATCATCTCTTTTAATGTTTTATTTTTCCTTTCCGCAATCCCATTAGATTGTGGCGAGTAAGGGTCTACTGTTTGATGAATAATACCATATTCCAAATATATTTCTTCAAAAGGAGATTCATATTCGCCGCCCCTATCACTCATGATTTTTATCCTTTTGTTAAGTTGTGTTTCAACTTCACTTTTATATTTCTTAAATGCATCCATTGCTTCATCTTTACTTTTGAGTAAGTAAACATAGAAGTAACGCATACTATCGTCAATAAAAGTTATGAAATACTTCTTTCCACCATGAGATGGTATTGACTTCATGTCACAAATGTCTGTGTGAATTAAGTCTAAGGGATTTGAATTCCTTTCAACTGACTTATAAGGATGTTTAATATACTTAGATTCAACACAGATTTGACATTTTGATTGATTGCATTTAAACTTTGTCAATAATTCCAAATTGATCATTTTACACAAGGTTTTGTAATTGACATATCCCAAACAGGAATGCCATAAATCATTTGAATTAATCAAGTAAGAAGAAGCTATAATTTTATTACTTTCAACAATAATTACATTCAGTTTGAAAAGGCCCCCAGTTAGGTAACCTTTTCTTACATACACATCATTCTTACTTATTACAATATGACTTGAAACAAGAATGCACTTAAATCCGTTCTTGATGAAAAGACTAGCAGAAATTAAGTTCTTCCTCATTTCTGGAATATGACAGACACTATTGAGAGTGTCTGTTTTCAGAAATATTTTCTCATAGCCTTCAATCTTAGTTGTTGCAGAGTTTCTCATATACATGGTCTCGTTGGGTCCAACAGGGTCATAAGAAGAAAATGCTTCTCTAACAGCACAAACATGTTGAATGGATCTAGAGTCAAGCCACCAGTTCATGGGGCTTCCCACTAGGTTGCATTCAGACACCATAGCGCACAAGTCATCAGTATCCATGGTTCTTTCAATCATGTTAGATTGTCCCTTTTTCTTTCCTTTCTTTGGAGCACGACATTCAGCAACCTTGTGTCCAATCTCTCCACAGTTGTGGTAGTTTCCTTTGAATTTCTTCTTTCTAGGAAAAGTTTTTGAGCAAAAGGCTTCTTTCTCTTTTTTGATTAGTTGGAGTAGCTCAACAATATTTTCCTCCATAATTGTTGAGTTTCCCCTTACCTTCCTTTCAGCAGCTTTGTTATATTCTTTCTCAATCAAACGATAAGATCTTCAAGCTTCATCTCCTTGTGCTTGTGCTTTAAACAATTTTTAGAGTCCCTCCATGAAGGAGGCAACTTTTCAATCATGGCTGCAACTTGAAAAGCTTCATTGATGAACAAACCTTCAATGAACAACTCATTATTAGCACCATAATTAATACTTATGATAAAAGAATTAGTATGAATTATACCTTTAGCAAGGAGATCGTGAATTATCACTTGCAGCTCTTGGACTTGTGTGATAACATGCTTGTTGTTTATCATTTTGTAGTTCAGAAACTTGGTTGCAACAAATTTCTTTAAACAAACATCTTTCATTTTGTACTTCTTCTCTTGCGCATCCCAGAGTTCTTTCGAAGTCTCCACATAACTGTATACGTTATATAGATCATCCTCCAATCCGCAAAGGATATAGTTCTTGCACAAAAAATCTGAGTGCTTCCAAGCCTCAATCACCAAGAACCGTTCATTTTCGAGAGTTGATTCCGGCAGAATCGGAGTATCCTCCTTAATGAACTTCTTCAAACATAACGTGGTCAGATAGAAGAATATCTTCTGCTTCCGACATTTGAAATCGATGCTAGAAAAATTTTTAGGCTTTTCTGCCAGAGTCGGTGCTTGCACAGCACGGGTGGAGGAGATTCCATTGCTTGTAGAGACAAGCATGAGGTCAGTTGTACCTATCATATCTGTTAAACAATAACATCAAAAGTTAACAATCAATGAAGATTCATTTCTTCAAATAGAAAAACTTTTGACAGAACTAAACTAAGTAATTGGTGAAGTTTCTATATCTTCAAACCGAATAATCAACAATAAGATTTACTTGACAACGTTTTTAAATCTTCAAACCAGCAATCACATTGAGTAGAAAGTCACAAGAATTTTAATCTCAACGGGAGTAGAAATTTGAAAATTTTAATCTCTAATAATGGAGTAGTGTAACACCCTAAAACATTCCTAGACCAGACTTAGACATTTCTAGAAAAATGCAGCAGAAAAACCTGAAAAAATTTCTCAGAACGATTGAAACAACGAGTCGTGTTTATCTCTAATGACTCATTATGTCAGTCATGGTCACCAGGTCTTGGCTACTTGGGAACCAACGAGAAATGAACGATCTGTTTTGAGAAACAACGAGTCGTCCTATCAGTCGTGGTTTTTCCTAGCCCAGAAATCCTTCCCAGGACCCCACGACTTAACCAACGAGTCATTGTCAGAAACAACGACTTGTTGTGAGAGTCGTTGGTGAAGTCTTTGAAATTCCCCATCCAGTGAATACGAGTGGAAACAATGATTTATTGCTTCTGCCCAACAAGTCGGTGTCATCACCATTGTTTCAACTTAGGCTTTTTCAGAAAACTTTTTTAGTGAACCTGACGACTGGACACGACGATCCGTTGGTCCAACCAACGAGTCGTTGTGTCACCCATTGCTTGGCCTTCCAGTTTTCCTTGCCAAGTGGCCATGGGAGGAACCAATGACCCGTTGGTTCATCCAACGAGTCATGGTGACCCCCGTTGCCAGGTCCAATGATTTCTAATCCCAAGCAGTGGAACCAATGAGAGGTCCCAATGGTCATGGTCTCAACTAGCGACTTGTTGAGTGACCTATTGGGACCCTGTCGACCAGATTTTAGATTTAAATCTCAGGGGTACTTTTATAATTTTCCACCCACTTAGTCCCTAAACTACATCATTTTGGGTTTAAGCAGGGGTTTTAGAGGGGGAAACCGACGGTTTTCGCTTATTTTTCCTCATCTCTCATTAGTTAAGCGTAAAGTCTCTCTCAGAAAGGTTTAGAGTAGAAGTTTGGGTGATTGATTCTTCTCAGATTTTTCAAGAATTTATCTTTGGAATTTCCATCTCCAGGTATGTGGAAATTCAACAAGGGAATAGTTCTTCCCTTGTGTCCCCAAATTTCTCCCTATTTTCTTTACTAGTTCTAGCTTGTAGATTTTCGAATGTTAAGAAATTCTTAGTAATGCTTCATTTAATTTATTTGGAATATTACTTTATAATAATTAAAGATATTTTTTCCACTAGTTTGTGACAGTATTGATGATTATCCCTGTACATTAAGTTTAGCCCTAGTCCTTGATAGTAGAAAAGACTAGAATCTTGCTGTGGTGATTAAACCTTGAAATTTTCCTAATTCTATAGTGTTGTGGATTCCAATATTATTTTTATATGCTAAATTCTCAGTCAGATGCACGGTTGCCTAGTTTTAATCTAAATGTGAGAATACTCAGTGTCAGTTAGAAATGTCAGCTGATTAGTTTGACTACAGAAATTCCCGAGGTGTCGGTAGTACCTCCCAGTTATCAGAATCAGATTCAAAATTCAATTTAATTGGTACACTAGGCAGTCATTACACTCTATATATACAAATCTGACTAGCCTTAGGACCCTAGTATAAGATTTTAGTTTGTTCTGTAGACGGTTACGATGCTTTCAGATAAGCAACTCTGACAGTCTTAGAACCTAGTTTTAGAATCTGGTCCGATAAGACTCTCAAGGTCCTTTCAGATATATATACCTGACTAGTCTTGGACCAAGTTTCGAGCTATCATCCTAGTATTCAGTCTAGGACTATCCAGTTGGAGTAGGACTTAGCACCGAGCGGATCGAGGTTCCAGCGCATCCAGGTTCCCAGAACTACATTGCCAGCATAGGTTACAGTATTTATTGGCTTGATTGGCCCTAGAATTTTGTGATCACCCAGTTCATGTCTTTATACCCTGGAAAGGTATATTAGGTCCTACCGATAGGGTGTATACATCGGACTCCACGCCTAGCTCACGTGGTTATATGTCGGTTATAGACTCTCCCACTAGTCAGTTCAGTCTAGTCTCAATCTAGTTCAGTTTAGATAAGTATTCTAGACTTAGAACATGCTTGAACATCATACAGGGTCTTCTAGACCATCTCAGTATTTCAGTTATTCAGTTAAGTAGCTAGTTGGTCATTGCATGTCTTTCAGTTCAACATTTCTTTTGTTATTTATTCCATTGTGTTGTGTTCCTTTCACTTACTCAGTACATTCAAAGTAATGACACATACTTTTATGCCGTATCATTTTATGATATAGCTGCAGGATCTCAGTCTCAGCTTCGTTAGCCGATCGCTCGTCGAAGACCTCAACCTTACTAGTTGGTGAGTCCTATTTCTTCGAGGATGGAGATTTATTGCTTCAGTTATAATTTGACTCCTCTTTATTTAGATTTGGAGTTAGTTGGGGGCTTGTCCCAGCAGCTTATCAATCATAGTGGCTTTCAGACGTAGTTTTGTTTTACAGACTCAGATTGGTATTTCAGACTTGTAGTGTTGTTCTAACATTTTCAAACACTATGAACCAGCTTTATTCCTTTCAAATATTTATATTTTTGCTTTAAACTTCCGTTATATGTATTTTTATATTACTCAGAATGCCATTGTATGATAGATTAGGGGTTGACTTGGGGTCACTTATGACTTCATGTACCGTATTCTGTCCAGGGTGTAATCCTGGGGCGTTACAAACTTGGTATCAGAGCACTAGATTTAAAGTATCCTAGGATGTTTGAAAGCCGCATCGAGTAGAGTCCCTTTCATAGATGTGAAGCTTGACACATTTATGACTGGGAGGATATGAGATGTTATTAGGAAAAATTCCTTTTTATTCATACTCTTTTATCGTGCATTGAAATTCAAATCTAGAATCATTCTCCTAACTCGTGCTCTATTTCGTTTCAGTGAATTATGCCTCCGTGACGTGGTAACGAAAGAAGGGTCGGTAATGCTCACCAACCTGCCCCACTAGCTCCAGCAGCCCTCTAGGAGGACGTAGTGTCCACCGTGGAATTCAGGGCGACTATCCGAATGCTCGCTCAGACAGTTACCAACTAGGTGAACCAACAGGTGGTTCCGATCAACAACAACAGGTCTACAGCAGCTGCCTAAGTGCGAAATTTCACTTGGATGAACCCTCCAGATTTTCAGGGATCTAAGGTGGGAGAGGACCTACAGGAGTTTGTGGATGAGGATAGAAAGATCACCTGGATTATGAGTGTCAGCTCTTCGGAGAGTGCCGACTTGGATGCCTACTAGTTAAAAGGGGTATCCTAGATCTGGTACAACCAATGGAAGGAGGGGAGACCAGCTGGAGCAGGGCCAATGGAATGGGAGGAGTTCACTACAACCTTTCTAGACAGATTCTTCCCACGGGAGCTCAGGGAGGCAAAAGTAGCGGAGTTCATGAATCTGAGACAGGGAAATAGGACAGTAGAAGAATATGCTCTGGAGTTCACTAGGTTGTCTAAATATGCTCCAGAGATGGTGGCCGAGCCAAGGGCTCGCATGCTGAAGTTTGTTAATGGAGTGTCAAACCTGGTCCTCAAAGAGTGTAGGACAGCGATGCTGATTAAGGATATTGAACTCTTCAACCTTATTGTTCATGCCCAGCAGTTTGAGGTAGAAAAACTGAAGGACATGGAGTGGAAGAACAAGAGGGAAAGGAATGGCCAATTGAATTATGGTCACGAGAGGTCTGGCGGGAGCAGCCGCCACAACAGCAGCAACAGCAGAAGGCTCCAACGCCCAGCTCAGCTAGCGCCCCTACCTTCCGGTCCTACCAAGATCGGAGGGGTGAAGCATCTGGATCTCAGTCTCAGAGTTACAGTGCCGGTAACAGGTATCCATCTTGCCCCAAGTGCGGCAAGAACCACCCAGGAGAGTGTCTTCAGGGTCGAGAGGGCTGTTTTTGTTGAGGACAGCTTGGGCATCGACATAAGGAATTCCCGTCAGCAGGATAGGGGAGATCACAATCCACTACCTCAGCAGCTCTAGCAGGCCGACCAACTCAGCAGGCTAACACATCAGGTAGGGAGGGCGGTTAACGCCAAAATCATTTTTATGCATTATCATCTTGTTAGGATCAGGAGAACTCATCGAATGTAGTCATGGGTACATTACGTCTTTTCCATCTATATGTATATGCTCCGCTTGATCTGGGGGACACACTATCATTCGTGACTCCTTACATCGCAGTTCAGTTCGATATCAGTCCAGAAGTTCTCTTAGAACCCTTCTCAGTCTCCACCGTAATTGGAGAGTCAGTTAGAGCCAGCCGGGTGTATAAAAACTTCCCAATCTAAGTCCTCAATAAAGTCATTCCAGCTGACCTTTAGAGTTAGACATGGTCGAATTTGACCTCATCCTTGGCATGGATTGTTTACACTCCTGTTATGCCTCAGTCGACTGGAGAACTAGGGTCGTCAGGTTTCAGTTCCCTAATGAGCCATCTCTAGAATGGTCGAGCAGTAGTTCAGCACCGAAGGGTAGGTTTATTTCCTACCTTAAGGACAAGAAGCTTATTCCTAAGGGATGTATTTACCATCTAGTTTGTTTCAAGGATTCCAACTCTGAGACCCCAACTATCCAGTCAGTCCCTGTTGTTAGCGAGTTTCCAGATGTGTTTCCCGAAGATCTTCCCGGAGTTCCTGCTGAATGGAAAATTGACTTTGGTATAGACCTTCTCCTAGATACTCAGCCTATCTCCGTCCCTCCTTACAGAATGGTTGCAGCTGAGCTTAAGGAGTAGCTAAAAGATCTTCTTGATAAGGGTTTTATTTGACCCAGCATCTCTCCCTAGGGTGCTCCAATGTTATTCGTGGGATAGAAAGACGGTACCCTCAGAATTTGGATCGATTACCGTTAGTTGAACAAGGTCACAGTTAAGAACAGGTATCCCCTACCCAGCATTGACGACCTGTTCGACCAACTTCAGGGGGCCAGCTGTTTCTCCAAAATAGATCTCAGGTTGGGGTAGGTGATTAAGAGAGTGTGACTTACTGAAAACATCTTTCAAGACTCGGTATGGTCACTTTGAGTTTGTGGTTATGTCCTCCGGACTAACAAATGCCCCCGCAGCCTTTATGGACCTGATGAATAGAGTTTTCAAGAAGTATCTGGATATGTTCGTCATCATATTATCAATGACATTCTGGTATACTCTAGAAATAAGGAAGATCATGCTAATCACTTGAGGATAGTGCTTTAGACACTTAGAGACCGCCAGTTGTTCGCCAAGTTCAGTAAGTGCGAATTCTGGTTGAAGTCATGTGGTCCCGAGTGAGGGTATTCAAGTCAATCCTTAAAAGATAGAAGCTATGAAAGACTGGACCAAACCTATTACCCCAATCGAAATCAGAATTTTCTTGGGTTTGGCCGGTTATTACCAACGCTTTGTAGAAGGCTTTTCTTCTATAACATCTTCGCTGACTAGGCTGACTCAAAACAAGGTGAAATTTCAGTGGTCAGATGCGTGTGAGAAGAGTTTCCAAGAGTTAAAAACTTGATTCACTATTGCTCCAGTGTTGACGCTATTGGAAGGATTGGATGGATTTTTAGTATATTGTGCCGCTTCCAGGGTTGGACTCGGTTACTTTCTGATGCAACGGGGCAAGGTGATAGCCTACGCCTCCAAACAACTCAAAGTTCATGAAAAGAATTATCCGACTCATGAATTGGAGTTGCAGCGATGGTGTTTACATTGAAAATATGGAGACATTATTTGTACAGGGATCACTTGGATGTTTTCACCGATCACAAGAGCCTTCAGTATGTATTTAGTCAGAAAGATCTAAATCTTCGTCAGAGAAGGTAGTCAGAGCTCCTGAAGGACTATAACATGAGCGTGCTATATCACCCGGGCAAAGCCAATGTGGTGGCGGATGCCCTGAGCGGGGTATCTATAGGGAACGTGGCCCATGTTGAAGAGGGCAGAAAGGAACTGGCGAAGCATATTCACCAACTGGTTAGGGGTGCAGTTGGTTGATTCAGCTTAGGGTGGAGTGGTAACGCAAAGTGGGTCAGATTCTTCTTTGGTTGTTGAAGTTAAGTCCAAATAGGATGAAGATCCCATCTTACTTAAACTTAAGGAAGCGGTTCTCAAAAAAGAAGTTGAGGCTTTCTCTAAAGGGGGAGATGGTGTGCTCCATTACCATGGCATATTGTGTGTATCGGATGTCGGTGATTTGAGATAGCAGATACTGGATGAAGCACACAGTTTGAGATATTCCATCCACCCTGGTTCTACGAAGATGTACCATGATCTGCGAGATATTTACTGGTAGAATGGCATGAAAAAAAAAACATCACTGAATTTGTAGCTAAGTGCCCGAACTGCCAGTAAGTCAAAGTAGAACACCAAAGACCGGGAGGTATGACTCAAGATAACAGCATACCTACATGGAAGTGGGAAGAAGTAAATATGGATTTTATTACGGGTCTACCTCCAACTCATCGGCAGCATGATTCAATCTGGGTGATAGTAGACCGGATGACTAAGTCAGCACACTTCCTCCCAGTTAAAACTACAGATTCAACTGAGGACTATGCTAGGCTTTATATCTGGGAGTTGGTCAGACTTCATGGGTTTCCCTTATCCATTATCTCAGACAGAGTTATCCAGTTTACCTCTCACTTTTGGAATTCCTTTCAGAAGGGACTTGGTACCCAGGTCAAGCTCAACACAACTTTTCACCCGCATACAGATGGACAAGCTGAGCAGACTATTCAGACTCTAGAAGATATGTTGAGGTCGTACGTGATCGATTTCAAGAGCAGTTGGGATGATCACTTTCCTCTCATCTAATTTGCGTACAACAATAACTACCACTCCAGTATCCAGATAGCCCCTTTTGAGGCACTGTACGGTAGGAGGTGCAGATCTCCTATCGGGTGGTTTGAGTTGGTGAAGCTACTTTAATCGGGCCAAATTCGGTTCATGAAGCTATGCAAAAGGTATAGCTCTTTAGAGAAAGATTGAAAACAGCTCAGAGCCGTAAAAAAATTTAAGCTGATGTAAGGAGAAGAAAATTAGAGTTTGTAGTGAATGACTGGGTTTATATGAAAATTTCACCTATGAAAGGGGTGATGAGATTTGGGAAGAAAGGAAAGCTCAGTTCGAGATATTTGGGACCCTATAGAATTCTGAGGTGAATCGGCAATGTGGCCTATGAGTTCGAACTACCTCCAGAGTTAGCAGCCGTGCACCCAGTCTTCCATGTGTCACTATTAAAGAAGTGCATTGGTGATCCAACTGCAGTGGTGTCACTGGACAATGTGGAGATAAAAGATAGCTCTCTTATGAAGAGGTCCCAATTCAGATCGTTAACCGTCAGGTTCGTAAGCTGAGAAAAGGGAAAGCCGCTTCAGTGAAAGTTTTATGGAGGAATCATCTAGTTGAGGGAGCCACATGCGAAGCGCAAGCCGACATGATGGCCAGATACCCTCACTTATTCCCTTCCAATTCAGATCCAGTATCAGGTACTAAATTCCTCCTTAGTAGTCTATTCAGTTCCATACTTATCAGCTCGATTTAGATTTTCTAAGTGCATTTCAGTTGCATCAACTCTGTTTGTACGGTTAAGTCAGTTCGGAGACAGTTGCTCCTTCAGAAACTAGTTCATAGTCTTAGTCTAGAAATCTCAGCTCTTTTCCTAGTTTTACTGTAGTTTTAGTCTTCATTCGAGGGTGAATGATCCCAAGGGGGAGATATTGTAACACCTCAAAACTTTCCTAGACCAGACTTAGATATTTCTAGAAAAATGCAGCAGAAAAACCAGAAAAAATTTCTCAAAATGACTGAGACAACGAGTTGTGGTCAGGTCCAACGACTCGTTCTATCAGTCGTGGTCACCAAGTCTTGGCCACTTGGGAACCAACGAGACAATGAAAGTCCCGTTGTGAGAAACAATGACTCATCCTATCAGTCGTGGTTTTCCCTAGCCCAGAAGTCCTTCCTAGGACCCCACCACTTAACCAACGAGTCATTGTCAGAAACAACGACCTGTTGTGAGAGTCTTCGGGTGAAGTCTTTGAAATTCCCCTTCTAGTGAATACGAGAGGAAACAACTGTTACACCCCGTAAAATTCTCGACATGTAGATGGCCTATTCGCATGTTGGTTAAGAGTTTTTGAATGCCATACATGCTAGGAAAAGGCCCGGGGAAAGA
>JACEIK010005848.1:33434-47740 GCA_018107945.1 Datura stramonium
GCTATCGTAGTCCAGTCCCTGTGGGATCGATACTTGGCTTACTTGAGCCATTTACTACTTGTTCGACCACGTGCACTTGCGTGTAGTCATCCAGACGACCAAACACCAGTTTTTTCTCAAAATTCGATCTCAGGTCGGGGTATCATTAGTTAAGGGTCAGAGAGTGTGACATACCAAAAAGAACTTTCAGGACTCTACATGGTCACTACGAGTTCGTAGTTATGTCCTTTGGACTCACAAATGCCCCTGCAGCTTTTATGGACCTGTTGAACAGAGTCTTTAAGCAGTATTTAGATATGTTCATCATTGTATTTATCGACGACATTCTCGTATACTCTAGAAATGAGGAAGAGCATGCTAATCACCTGGGAATAGTGCTTCAGACACTTAGAGACCGCCAGTTGTTTACCAAGTTTAACAAATGTGAATTTTGGCTAAAGTTCGTGACTTTTCTGGGTCATGTGATCTCGGGTGAGGGTATTCAAGTAGATCCTCAAAAGATAGTAGCGGTGAAAGACTAGCCTAGACCTTCCTCCCCAACTGAAATTAGAAGTTTCTTGGGTCTATCCAGTTATTACTGACGCTTTGTGGAAGGATTTTCCTCTATAGCATCCCCTCTGACTAGGCTGACTTAGAAGAAGGTGAAATTTCAGTGGTCAAAGCGTGTGAGAAGAGTTTTCAGGAATTAAAAACTCGACTCACTACTGCTCCAGCGTTAACCTTACTGGAAGGATCAGATGGATTTGTAGTGTATTGCAATGCTTTCAGAGTTGTACTCGGTTGTGTTATGATGCAACAGGGAAAGGTGATAGACTACGCCTCCAAACAACTCAAAATTCATGAAAAAAATTATCCGACTCATGAATTGGAGTTGACAGCGGTGGTGTTTGCTTTGAAAATATGGAGACACTACCTGTACGGGGATCATGTGGATGTTTTCACCGATCACAAGAACCTTCAGTATGTGTTCAGTAAGAAAGACCTAAATCTTCATCAGAGAAGGTGATTAGAGATACTGAAGGACTATGACATGAGCATGCTATATCACCCGGGCAAATCCAATGTGGTGGATGATGCCCTAAGCAGAGTGTCTATGGAAAGCATGGATCATGTTGAGGAAGGCAAAAAGGAGCTGGCAAAGGATATCCAAAAATTAGCTCGGTTGGGAGTTTAGTTGGTTAATACTGCTGAGGTAGGAGTAGTTGTGCAGAGTGGATCAGATTCCTCGCTGATAGTTGAGGTTAATACAAGGTAGGATGAAGATCCCGTACTGCTGAAATCGAAGGAGTTGGTTCGTAGAAAAGAAGTAGAGGCTCTCTCCCAAGGGGGAGATGGTGTACTCTATTACCAGGGTAGATTGTGCGTACCAGATGTGGGTGATTTGAGACAGCAGACACTGGCTGAAGCACATAGTTTGAAATATTCCATCCACCCTAGTGCTACTAAGATGTACCGCGATTTACGAGATATTTATTGGTGGAACGACATTAAGAGAGACATCACTGAATTTGTAGCTAAGTGCCCGAACTGCCAGCAAGTCAAAGTAGAACACCAGAGATCGGGAGGTATGACTTAGGATATCAGCATACCCACATGGAACTGGGAAAAAGTAAATATAGACTTTATCATTGGTCTACCTCACACTCGTCAGCAGCATGATTCAATCTGGATGGTAGTAGACCGAATAACTAAGTTAGCACACTTCCTCCTAGTTAAAACTACAGATTCAGCTGAGGACTATGCTAGACTTTACATCCGGGAGGGAGTTAGACTTCATGGGGCGCCCTTATCAATTATCTCAGACAGAGGTACCTAGTTCACCTCTCACTTCTGGAAGTCCTTTCAGAAGGGACTTGGTACCTAGGTCAAACTCGGCACAGCTTTTCACCTACAGACAGATGGACAAGATGAGTTGATTATTCAGACCTTAGAAGATATTTTAAGAGTGGGCATGATCGATTTCAAGGGCAGTTGAGATGATCACTTGCCTCTTATCGAGTTTGCATATACAATAGCTACCACTCTAGTATCTAGATGGCCCCGTTTGAGGCATTATATGGTAGGAGATATAGATCTCCTATTGGGTGGTTTAAGGTTGGTGAAGCTACTCTAATCGGGCCATACTCAGTTCATGAAGCTACGTAGAAAGTACAACTCATCAAAGAAAGATTAAAAACAACTCAGAGCCATTAGAAATCCTATGTTGATGTGAGGAGAAGAGAGTTAGGGTTTGCAGTAGATGACTGGATTTATCTAAAAATTTCATCCATGAAAGGGGTGATGAGATTTGGGAAGAAAGAAAAACTCAGTCCGAGATATGTGGGACCCTATAGAATTCTAAGGCGAATTTGCAATGTAGCCTATGAGCTGGAGTTACCATCAGAGTTGGCATCTGTGCATCCAGTCTTCTATGTGTCACTGTTGAAGAAGTGCATCGATGATCCAATTTCAGTTGTGCCACTAGATAGTGTGGTAGTGAAAGATAGCCTCTCTTACGAAGAGGTCCCAGTCAGATCCTTGACCGTCAGGATCGTAATATGAGGAACAAGGAGGTAGCTTCAGTTAAATTCTTGTGGAGAAATCAGCAGGTTGAGGGAGCTACGTGGGAAGCCGAAACAGATATGATGGCTAGATACCCACATTTGTTCCCTACTTGCTCAGTTCCAATTTAAGGTACCAATTTCCTCCCTAAACTCTATTCAATTCGTGTGTTCCAGTTTCTTTCATGTAAATGAATTTGTATGATTAGTGAATTCAGTTCATACTAGTAGTTGTTCAGAGGTAGTCATTTTGTTAGTTTTCAGCTTTCATGATTAGTATTTGAGTATAATGATTGCAATTCTCTGTTTTCCTGTGTTTTTTTCAACATTCGAGGACGAATGTTCCCAAGGGGGAGATATTGTAATGCCCTGGAAACCCTAAGACCGGACCTGAGAGTAGAAATAGAGAAAATAGGATTTTCTACACCAGGTCACAGAATAAGTCTTCCTGTGACACGTAGGGTAGGCCACGAGTCGTTAAGTGACTCGTGGTGAGGAGGCTGCATGTGGTAGAAAAAACTGGAAATGGGGTGGTGCAGTCTGGCCTTCAATCCGATTAGGGGCTTGTTTTCCTTTCTCCTACGCCTAGTGCGGATGTGACCACGAGTCGTGATGTGATCCGTGGTCAAGAATTGGCTAAAGTTGGGGAAAGATAGGTAGAGGACTTAATGGATGGGTCACCACGACTCGTGGTGTTCCCCGTGGTGAACCCAAGTGGAATTTCGGGCAGTGTACTCGACGAGTGTGACCATGAGTCATGGTCGCCGGGCAAGACTCATCCATTCCCTCATTGGGACTGGTAGTCAGTTTTTCACTGCGAGTTTATTAAGGGTTTTTACGTAATTTCCTAATCTCCTAGACTCTAAACTACATTATTTTGGTTTTTAGTCGGGGGTTTTAGAGGGGGTAATCGACGGTCTATTTCATTTCACGCATCCCCTGAAAAATTTAGAATGCAAAATCTCTCTTAGAAAGACTCAGTGAAGAAGCTAGGGCTATCAAACTCTCTTCATATTTTCAAGAGATTCTCTCAGGGTCTTCCATCACCAGGTATGTGGGAATTCAACAAGGGAATAGTTCTTTCCTTGTGTCCCCAAAAATCCTTCATGTCTTCTCTATCAGTTCCAGCCCTGAGACTTTTGAATGTGATAAAATTATCTGTCAGACCTCATTTAAATCATGTGGAATATAATTTATGCTAATTTTTGATGTTTTTCCACCAGTTTGTGACTATGTTGTTGCTCGTTCTTGTAAAGTGAATTCTAGGACTAGCTCTTGAATGCAGAGAAAACGAGAGTCTTGCATAATTGTTCAATTATCGAAATTGCTTGATTCTATTAGTGTTGGGGGTTCCCATATTTTTAGTTTGTATTGAAAACCCAGTCAGATTTGTGTCAGTTCAGTTTCAGTTAAAATATTAAAATACTTAGTGTTAGTAAAAAATGTCAGCTAATCAGTTTGACTACAAAAATTCTCGAGGTTTCAGTAGTGCCTCCCAGTTATCAGAATTAGACTCAGTATCAGATTTTAGTGGTTCTTTAGGTGGTCATGACACTTTCAGATAAGCAGCTCTGACCATCCTTAGGACCCCAGCTTCAGATTACAGTTTGTTCTTTCGACGGTCACAACGCTTCTAGATAAGCATCTATGACCAGTCTTAGAACCCAGTTATAGAATCTGGTCTGATAAGACTCTCAGGGTGCTTCCAGATAAGTATTCCCGATTTAGTCTTAGGCCCCAATTTCGAGCTATCAGCTTAGTAGTCAGTCTAGGAATATCTAGTGGAAGCAGGACTTAGCACCGAGCGAACCGGGGTTCCAGTGCACCCAGGTTCCCAGAACTATGTTACCACCACAGGATATATTTTATTGGCCTCATGGCCCCAGAACTGTGATCACCCAGTTCATGCCTTTATACCCTGGCAAGGTATATTGGGTCCTACCGATGAGGTGTATACATCAGACTCTACGTTTAGCTCATGTGGTTATATGTCGGTTATAGACTCTCCCTCTAGTTAGCTCAATTCAGTCTCAGATTATTCAGTTGAGTGCAGTACTTTAGATTAGTATCTCAGATTTAGAGCATGTCCTTGACCATCAGACAGGGTCATTTAGACCATCTTAGTTTATTGCAGTTATTCAGTTTCAGCAGTTTCAGTTGGTCATTGCATGTCTTTTTAGTTTAGCATTTTTATTCATGGTGTATGGTTTCTCTCACTTACTCAGTTCATTCAAAGTACTGACGCATACCTTTTATGTTATATCGTGTTATGATACAACTGCAGGATCTCAGTCACAGCCTCGTTAGCAAATCATTCTTAGAAGATTCCAGCAGCACCATTGGTGATTCCTCATCTTTCGAGGAAGAAGATCATTTCATTCAGTTCTATTTTCTTTTATTTAGACTTGGAGTTAGCTGGGGGCTTTTCTCAATAATTCATCAGTTGTAGTTTGATTTCAGATACAAACATGGTTTTTAGATTTTTAGCTTTGTCTTAGTTGTTTTAAACTTTATGATTCAACTTTATTTTCATAAATATTTTATATAATTATTTTAAAGCTTCCGCTATTTATGTTTACTTAGAATGCGTGTATGATAGACCAGGGGTGACTTGTGACTCCAAGTATCGTGTCCCGTCCAGGGTGTAGACTCGGGGCGTGACAATTTCTAGGCCTAAAATGGGTAATGGACACTTCCTAGGGAGAATATGATTGTAGAACTTTATTTATATGATAGTTTGAGATCTAGAACTCGGTGAAGTTGGAACTTTTAACCTTAAAAACTACTTTAAAGGGGTTTAGAGGAGTAAAAACTCTATGAATTAGGTTGGAATGACCATTATAGGATTGGGTTATGATAATATACCTTTGAGTATTGAATTAGATCATAATAACGGATAAAATTGGATGGAGTTAAATTTCTGAGCCCTTGGTTGAAGAAGTGAATGATTGAAAGCTATTTTATTATTTATTTTATACTTTGAATATGTTGAGGCGTTGAGGAAAGGCGAAGCTCTTACGTAGTAGCTTGATACTTGAGTTTTTGATTGAGGTACGTTATGGTTTATGAGGAGTCAGACTTTGTTTAATGACTTGTATATGTTATGATTTGATGAATATGATTAGTCGATCTTCAGACACTGATTCTGCTAGTAATGAGGTGATATAGTTATGTTTTTGAATGAACTTTGAGATGTATAAATTATGGTTGTTGTTGTGAAGTAAAGTGCAATTGTGATAACCAATACATGTTACGGTTGATTAATGATGTTAGACTTGATATAGTGAATAAACTGTTGGTTGTGAATAGTTATTGGAAATTGTGAAAAATGAAGGTTGTCAGCGAAGTCGAGCTACTGCCTAGAGTAGTATTGCTGTCGCAGTAGAAATCTCGCTGCGGCGAGATCGTTGCAGCAGTCAAGATATTTCTATAGCGAGGCCAAAGTAGTGTGTAGGCCAACCTGTTGGTTAAGAACTGGTATACTATAATTTGTGATTTGAATAATTGTTGTATATTTTGAGTGGTGGAGTGTTTATTAAAATTATGATATATACCTGTTGTTATTTAAGGTCGGCTTATGATGCTTACCAGCACATAGTATTTGTACTAATTCTACTCCTACACTTCTTTTTATTGAGTGTAGACTACGACCTAGGAAGCTCATCGAATCCACACCTCTAGCATTGACTTACATTTGATCTGAGGGTGAGCTGATTTATCTCCGAACTACCACATATCTTCTTATTCACATATGTCTATTCTTTCCAGACATTTGTTGTGTTTTATTGTTTTGGAACTCTTAGATGATTTACTCTTAGAGTCCTGTACAATGTCTTTCGGATTCTGGAAGATGTAATAGTTAGTTCCGCATAACTTGTTGACTAATTTATTTTAATTAAGACTTCCATATTGTTACTTCTAGACTATTCGGGTTTGTGTTAAAAATAAATGCTTGATTTGAGGGATTAGTAGGAAATGATGGTTCGCACACCAGAGGTTAGTATGGGTGCCAATCATGGCCACTTGGGTTATGACAAAGATGGTATCAAAACCTTAGGTTCATCAATATTATTGTACAAGGATGCATCTAATAGAGTCTTGACGAACGATATGGAGACGCATGTACTGCTCTTCGAGAGGTTACAAGACTTCAAGAAAAACTCACTTCTTTCCTTCTTTCGTGCTCTGATATAATTCCAATTAGTATCTGGTGTCCCGCTCAAGAGGGACTCCGGGAAGATCTTCGAGAAACACTTCAGGGAACTCCCTGACAATTGGAACTGACTGGATAGTTGGGGTCTCAAAGCTGGAATCTTTGACCCGAACTATATGATAAATACACCCTTTATAAATAATATTTCTGGACTTAAGGTAGGAAATAAACCGACCCTTAGGCGCTGAACTACTGCCCGTCTACTCTAAAACTGGCTCATTAGGGAACTGAAATTTGACGACTCTAGTTCTGCAGTTGACCGACGCATAACCGGAGTGTAACCAATCCATGCCAAGAATAAGGTCGAAATCAATCATGTCAAACTCTATGAGATCAGCTGGAATGACCTTATTCAAGATTGAGACTGGGTAGTTTCTATACACTCGGCTGGCTCTAGCAGACTCACCAACTGGGGTAAAGACTGACAATGGTTCTGAGAGGACTTCTAGATAGCTAGATAGGGAGTCACGAATGATAGTGTGGCTCCTGGATCTAGTAGGGCATACACATCTAGATGGAAAAGACGTAACATACCAATGACCACATCAGGTGAACTCTCCTGATCCTAATATGAGGACAAAGAATAAAAATAGTTCTAACGCTGGCCTCCATCCGTACCTGAAGTGTTGGCATACTAAACTGGTCGGCCTGCTAAGCTGCTGAAGTGGTAGTTGTGATCTCCCCAGCCCTGCTGATGGGCACTCTCTGAGCCGATGACCAAGCGATCCACACCCAAAGCAACCCTCTCGGCCCTGAAGGCATTCTCCTGGATAGTTCTTGCCACACTTAAGGAAAACTGGGTAGCGGTTGTTGGCGCTGTGAATCTGGACTGTGAGCCAGATGCTCCATCCCTCTAATCTTTGCAGGACTGGAAAGTAGGGGAGCTGATTGAAGTGGGTGTTGGATCCCTCTGCTACTGTTGCTGCTGCTATGGGCAGCTACTACTACCAGACCTCTGGTGGCCATAATCTGATTGGCCAGTATTTACCCGCTTATTCTCCCCTCAAAGTCTTTTAGCTCTTCTGCCTCAATATACTGGGCATGAACGATGAGACTGGAGAGGTCAATATCCTTAATGAGCATTTCATTCCTGCACTCCTTAAGGACCTAGTTCGATACTCCATTGACAAACTTCAGCATGCGAGCCCTTGGCTCGATTACCATCTCCGAAGAATATTTTGACAGCCGTGTGAACACCAATGCATACTCTTCCACCGTCCTGTTGCTCTATTTCAAATTCATAAATTCTACTACCTTAGCCTCCCTGAGCTCCCCGGGGAAGAATATGTCTAGGAAGGCTATTGCGAACTCCTCCGACACTACCAATTTTGCTTCCGCTGGTCTCCCTTCCTTCCACTGATCGTACCAGATCTGGGCTACCCCTTTTAGTTGGTAGGCAGCCAGGTCAATACTCTTAGAGGAGCTAACACCTATAATTCGGGTGATCTCTTTCTAATCTCATCCACGAACTCCTGTGGGTCTTCTCCCACCTTAGATATATAGAAGGCTGGAGGATTCATTCAGGTGAGGTCCCGAACTAGGGCAGCTGACGCGGATCTATTAATGTTAACCGGAACCACCTACGGGTTCACTTGGTTCGTGACTGTATGTGCGAGCAGCTGGACTTTTGCTCTGAACTCCGCAAAGGACACTAGGTCATCCTGAGGAGCTGCTGGAGCTGGTGGGGCAGGTCGGTTACCGTTGCCGGCCCTACTTCCATTACCGTGTCTTGGAGGCATTATTTCACTAAAATGAAATAGAGCACGAGTTAGGAGAACGTTTATGGAATTGAACTTCAATGCACGATAAGGAGTATGAACAAAAGAGTGTTTTCCCAATAACATCTCGTAGCCTCCCCGTTATAAGTGTGGCGCACTTCACACCCCTTGAAAAGGACTCTACTTGATGCGGCTTTCAAACATCCTAGGATACTCTAAACCTAATGCTCTACTACCATGTTTTCCATGACCCGAGTCTATACCCTAGATGAGACATGATACTTGGAGTCATAAGTAACCCCAAGTCAACCCATGGTCTATCATAACACTGGTAATTTGAGTAAATCATAGCGGAAGCTTAAATAATAAAACTATTTAAGGAAAGATGAATAATAAAAATTTACACATCTGGGAAAATAAATCTTAAAGTCTGAATCTATGTCTGAAAGTCATCTATGTCTGAAAGCCATCTATATCTGATGAGTTGTTGGGACAAGCCCCCAGCTAACTCTAAAGTCTAACTGTTTGAAAATAACTAAAGAAAAATAAACATCATCCTCGAAAGATGAGGACTCACCACTAGTGCAGCTGATAACTCTTGGAGAAGATCTGCTAATGGTGTTGAGATTGAGAACCTGCAGCTGTATCATAATATGATACAACATAGAAGGTATGCGTCAGTACTTTGAATATACTGAGTAAGTAGGTGAAAACATAACAAAGAGAATAAATAACTGAACCATAATGATATGCAATGACCAACTGAAATACTGAAACTAAATAAACTGAAATATAACTGAAATGGTCGAAATGACCTGTCTGATGGTCAAAGACATGCCCTAAATCTGAGATACTAATCTGAACAAACTGTACTGAACTGAGTAACTGAAACTGTTTTGAGTTGAGATAAACTGAGACTGTACTGACTAGTGGGAGAGTCTATAACAGACATATAACCATGTGAGCTAGACGTGGAGTCCGATGTATATACCCCATTGGTAGGACCCAATATACCTTGCCAGGGTATAAAGGAATGTACTGGGTGATCACAAGTCTGAGGCCATAAGGCCAATAAAAATAACCTACTGTGGCAACGTAGTTCTGGGAACCTGGGTGCGCGAGAACCCCGATCTACTTGGTGTTAAGTCCTACCCCCACTAGATAGTCCTACACTAACTACTAAGTTGATAGATTGAAATTGGGGCCCAAGACTAAGTCAGGAATACCTATCTAAAAGTACCTTGAGAGTCTTATTAGACCAAATTCTCTAACTGGTGTTCTACGACTGGCCAGAGCTGCTTATCTGGAAGTTTCATAACCATCTAAAGATCAAACTGAAATATGAAGCTGGGGGTTCTAAGACTGGTCAGAGCTGCTTATCTAGAAGTGTCATAATCGTCCAAAGAACCACTAAAATATGATATTTAAGTCTAATAACTGATAACTGGGAGGCACTGCTAACACCTCAAGAAATGACTGTAGTCAAACTAATCAGCTGACATTTCTAGACAATACGGAGTATGCTAATTATATGACTGAGATTGTCAAACATGAATCTGACTGGGCTTTCAACATATACTAACAATATGGGAATCCCAAAAATGATAGGATCAAGCTACAGGAAAAACTAGTCCAACACGCAAGATTCTAATTTTTACTGAACTGAGAAACTAGGCTAAATCATTCCACTAGATACTAGTTTCACAAATTTTCTAGAAATTGGGAATAATAAAGAAGTTAACATCATGAATAATATTCCACTTGAAATCTTAAAGAGTTTTGTCTGAAAACTTACTACATTTTTAATCCACAGGGCTGTAACTAATAGGAGAATTAGAGAAGGGTTTTGGGGATAAAAGGGAAGAACAATTCCCTTAATGAATTCCCACATACCTGGTGATGAATTCCTGAGTAAATCATTGAGAAATTTTGAGAAGTAGATGAATTCCCTATCTCTGCTCTATGTTTCCTAACGGTTTCTACGCTTTAGACTTGAGGGAATGAGTGAAATGAAGGGGGAATGTCATTCTACCCCTTTAACTCCCTCCTAAACAATCCCAAAATGACCTGGTTTTAAGATAAAATGCTAAGAAATTACAAAAATAACCCTAAAATAAAATCTTGAAAACTGCCCGACAGAGGACCAACGGGTCACTCAATGAGTTGTTGGTTGAGACCACGACTCATTGGGACCAGTCGTTGCTTCTACTTGGGATCTGGGTTCACTGGATTTGGAAACAAGAGATACCACAACTCATTAGATGAACCAATGGGTCGTTGGTTCCTCCCTTGGTCACTGGACGAGAAAACTGGGGGGCCTGATGACTGGCAGCACAATGACTCATTGGTGGATCCAACAGATCATTGTGTACAGTTGTTACCTTCACTGGAAAAATTGTAAAAATCCATGACTTGATGCAACGGGTGGTCACAACGACTCGTTGTGTGATACAATGGGTCATTACTACCACTCGTTGTCACCGAAGAGGGTTTCAGGAACTCTCAACCAACGACTCACACCATGAGTTGTTGTATCAAACGATGACTCATTGGTTGAGTCGTGGGGTCCTAGAAAAGGATTTATGTGCTGGGGAACCAACGAGTGAGAGGATGACTCATTTTTCTCACAACGGGTTATTCCATGTCCCATGGGTTCCCGAAGGACCAAACAAGGCTGACCACAATCGACACAACGAGTCATCGGAGCTGACCACGACTCATTGTCTCAGTCATTCTGAGGCATTTTTTCTAGTTTCTTCTTGATTTTTCTTGCAAGGTCTGAATTTAGTCCAGAAAAGTTTTGGGGTGTTACAATATCTCCCCCTTGGGATCATTCGTCCTCGAATGAAGGATAAAACTAATGGAAAACTAGGGAAAAGAGATGCAATTCCCAAACTGGGACTATAAGCTAGTTTTTGAAGGAGTAACTGACTTAACCATGCTAACACAGCTGATGCAACTAGAATGCACATAGAAAAATCTGAATAGAGTTGATGAGTATGAAACTAAATAGAATACTGAGGAGGGATTTAGTACCTGATGTTGGAACTGAACTAGAGGGGAATAAGTGAGGGTATCTAGCCATCATATGTACTTCTGCTTCCCATGTGTCCCCTCAACTAGCTGGTTCTTCCACAAGACTTTCATCGAAGCGACTTTCTTGTTTCTTAGCTTACGACCTGCCGGTCAAGGATTTGAACTTGGACATCTTCGTAAGAGAGACTTTCTTTCACTCCCACACTGTCTAGTGGCACAACTGAAGTTGGATCACTGATGCACTTCTTCAATAGTGACACATGGAAGACTGGGTGCACAGATACTAACTCTAGAGGTAATTCTAACTCATATGCCACACTGCCAACTCGCTTCAAAATTCTGTATGGTCCCACATATCTCGGACTGAGTTTTCCTTTCTTCCCAGACCTCATCACCCCTTTCATGGGAAAAATTATCATATAAAACCAATCATCTACTGGAAATTCTAACTCTCTTCTCACATTAGCATAGGATTTCTAACGACTTTGCGCTATTTTCAACCTCTCCCTGATAAGTTGCACTTTCTACATAACTTTATGAATCGAGTCTGGCCTTATCAGGGTAGCTTCTCCAACTTCAGACCACCTTATAGGAGACGTACATCTTCTACCATATAATTGCTCAAATAGAGCTATCTGGATACTAGAGCGGTAGTTGTTGTTGTACGCAAACTCGATGAGAGGTAGATGATCATCCCAACTTCCCTTGAAATCAATCACACGCTCTTAGCATATCTTCCAAGGTCTGGATAGTACGCTCATCTTGTCCATCTGTCTGCAGGTGAAAAGCTGTGCTGAGCTTGACTTGTGTACCGAGTCCTTTCTGAAATGACTTCCAGAAATGCGAGGTGAACTTGGTACCTCTATCTGAAATAATGGACAAGGGCTCCCCATGCAATCTAGCCAACTCCCGGATATAAATCCTAGCATAATCCTCACCTGAGTCTGTAGATTTAACTAGGAGGAAATGTGCGGACTTGGTCATCCGGTGTACTATCACCCAGATTGAGTCATGTTGTCGATGAGTACGAGGTAAACCTGTAATAAAATCCATATTCACTTCTTCCCACTTCCATGTGGGTATGCTGATATCTTAAGTCAGACCTCTCGGTCTTTGATGTTCCACCTTAACCTACTGGCAATTTGGGCACTTAGCCACAAATTCTGCTATGTCTCTTTTTATGTTGTTCCACCAGTAAATATCCCATAGATAATAGTATATATTAGTGGCACCTGGGTGGATAGAATATCTCAAACTATGTGCTTCAGCCAGTACCTTCTGTCTCAAATCACTTATATCTGGTACGCACAGCCTACCCCGGTAATGGAGTATACCATCTCCCCCTTTGGAGAAAGCCTCCACTTCTTTTCTGAGAACTTCTTCCTTTAGCTTAAGCAGTATGGGATCTTCATCCTACCTTGAATTAACTTCAACTACAAACGAGGAATCTAATCCACTCTGCACCACTACTCTGCCCTCAGTTGTATCACCAACTGCACTCCCAACTAAGCTAACCTATGGAAATCCTTTGCTAGTTCTTTTCTACTCTCTTCAACACGAGTCACGCTCCCTATAGACGTCCTACTTAGGGCATCAACCACTATATTGGCTTTTCTCGGGTGGTACATCACACTCATGTTGTACTCTTTCAATAGCTCCAATCACCTTTTCTGATGGAGATTTAATCTTTCTAACTAAACATATACTGAAGGATCTTGTGATCGATTGTAATAACATGGAAGTGCCTAGGAGTAGATCTGGGAAGCTAAAATGCAAAACTAAAGAAATTTGGGAAAAAAGTTGTAGGACGAGAGGAACAACAACTCGTGGTAGGTAACCACGAGTAGTTTTAAGCAGTCGTGGTAAGAGACTAGGCCTAGTGACAGGGAAGACAACGGGTGTCACAACGACCGGTTGTTAGGAAGGACGACCCGTTGTCTGGAGTCGTGGTAAGGTAGTGGACCATTACGATTGAGATGACGGATGGAAACCACGGCCCATTGTAGCTTACAACAAGTCGTGGTGAGGTTCGTTGAATAGGACTTTAGATTTTCAGAAGAGGGAAACAACGACCTATTGGACCCTAGGACGACTCGTCCTAAATGTCCGTGGTTTGAATTTGAGATATGGTTGGGGTAGTGCTTAGCACGAAAAGATACCATGGGTCGTGGTATCTTCCAATAACCCGTTGGTTCACCCGTTGTTTGGTCCAATGACCAGTTTTCATCAAATTTAGTAAGGACATTTCTGTTATTTTTTAGTCCTAAGGCCCTATACTACGTGGTTTAAGGATCATTTTGAGAGGTTTTGAGAGGGGAAACGCCTACTCTAAGTTATTCTTCCCATGCATGCAAGTTTGAAAGATTGAAGAGGTAATTCAAGGCCAAATTTCAAGGTTTCTATTGGGATCTTAGCTTGGGCAATTGGAGAGTGTTAGAATCCACTAATCTCAGGTATGTAAGGCTATGGGTGGGTGTCTCCTTCCACACCCATGCCCAATCTCTATCAAAATATGATGAAATGTCTATAATCAAGTATGGGGTTTTCACCAAAGGGTATGATTAAATTAGATTAATATTGATGAACTGTAAAGCTTGGGAAGATTCTAAATTGTTTTCCAAAAATCATAAATCTAAAATGCTCATAGTTGAGAAGTTCATAAAAGTAGTGGATGATGATGAATGCATGATGTTGTTGATATTTGATGATGAAAAGCATATTTCTAAAGTTACCCATGACTATGAGGTTGTTTTCAAAATGAATTGAGTAGATCCAAGTATGATAAAGCTTTGGGCAATG
>JACEIK010005849.1:7712-19489 GCA_018107945.1 Datura stramonium
CCTAATTCTAAGGGATACAGTTAGCATGATATGTGCCTAATTCTAAGGGATACAGTTAGCATGATATATGCCTAAATATATTTACATATATTTAACAGATTGCCCAAGTCCATATAAACAAACCATCAGTCCATTCCCCAACCAATGTGGGACTTTAACCCACTTTAACCGGGCCAAACAGACTATAATTATGTTATCCACTAGTTATAGAAGGACGAAGGAAATATATAATAAGAAATGTGCAAATGAAATATATAGATACATATATATATATGCCAAGTTTCAGCATTTCTAGCACCTTCCAACTCCTGTGAGGCTGTTAATAAGTTTTTGCATTATTAATCTTTTACTAAAGCACTTATTCCAAATGTATATTTATATTTCAGTTTGCTCGAACACGCTTCTTTTGAAATGTGCATCATCACAAATTTACTATTTGCAAGAATAATGCTTGGATGCCCCATGTATGGACACTTAGCGATAATAGATCTCGTTGTTAATATGTGTTATTTAAAATTCTAGATGTTATGTATGATTCAGGCAAATCTTATGCTATAGAAGAAAAAAAAATAGAAATATACTAGGCATCTATAAAAAGATATTACTCATTTGATCAATTTATCATGTTAATAGTAGAGTATATAAAATGTCTTTTGGCACCAAACTAAACTGTGGGCGAAAGGAGGTTCATGTTACAAGGCAGGTTGAATTGCGCCTAAAAGTTAGGCTAGTTTGAGATTATTTTATAATGGGTTATGAGTAAACGGGTTAAAAGCTTGCCTATTATTAAATTAAATTGTATCCCCTCATAAAAATTTGACCTTTAAAAATTAAGTTAAAGAGAAGAAGAAAACACGAAATGACTTTTGAAACTAATTAAAGTCCTAGACATTTCATAACATTTATGTTTCAGCTTAAGTTTAAGTTAATTTTTTTCCAAATTTGGAAGAGTCTGTTATCTTTTTTAATAGGTTCACATCAAAGTGGAGGTGTGCAATGGAGTTTTTTGGCTCTTTGTTGTAAGCTTTAGGGAAAAACAGAATTTTTTCAAGCCTAACAATGTCTTATATATCTAGTATTATTATAAGCATCTATTAATTAAAAGTTTAGAAGCACTCAATTTAGTTAATATCTTCTTTTTTATAGGTCCTGGATGCATTGCAAAAGATAAAGGGGGAGGAAGATTCAAGTTTGAGCTACAGGAGGTCATGCAGAGAAGGGATATGTGGATCATGCGCGATGAACATAAATGGGGTTAACACAGTAGCATGCCTCAAGCCTATTGATACTGACACGAGCAAGCCAACTACTATCACTCCTCTTCCTCACATGTTTGTCATCAAAGATTTGGTCGTTGATCTCACTAATTTCTATCAGCAGTACAAGTAATTTTCCCTATCTCCTTCTCTCATTTAATTTCATCGAATTATTTTATTTCGATAATATGTGCATCAGTAATGGTCGATATACCATGTTTGGAGTTGATGTTGATTTAGAAGGATCACCCTATTGTTTAAGTTTACTCAAAAAATTCTGGCAGCAAGTACTATAGTACTCCCTTCCCTCCCGGTTTATGTTGCACTGTTTGAGTAGGTACACAATCATTAAGAAAGAGGAGAAGACTTTTGAGATTTGTGGTCTAAAAATAAATATTAGACATTTATGTGGATATAAAACGTTTCATTAAGGGTAAAAGAGGAGTTCTTAAGTTAAGTTGTTTCTAATTATAAAAGATGACTTTCTTTTTCGGAAGAACTAAACAGAAAAGTATAGCCACATAAATTGGTACTGGGGGAGTAGTATTTTCATGTTAGTACATACGGAGGACTGACCGTGACAAGTTATAGTTAAATTTTAATTAATTAGTGGCGTGAGCAAGATCCGCTTTAAGTTGATAAAAATACTCCATAACTGTATTTTATAATCTTTCATTCACAATAGATGTGAATCCGGAATCTAGAGTCGGCAGAGTAGGTCCAGAGTGGATGATCTCTCTACAAGTTTTAAGAGTTATTTTTTTGTGTGTGTATGTGTTTATATTTTGACACCAAACCTAGAACTAATGAGTTTCAATTGAGCCCGGTGATAAATGCCTCTGATGGAATACATTGGAGCAATGGTTAATTTGTGAATAGAGTGAAAATTGAATGTTGAGGATTTTTTGAGGATTTGCAGGTCTATAGAGCCATGGTTGAAGACACGAAAATCACCCTCAGACGGGAGAGAATATAGGCAAACACCAGAGGATAGGAAGAAGCTTGATGGCTTATATGAATGCATATTATGTGCTTGTTGCAGTACTTCTTGCCCTTCTTACTGGTGGAATCCTGAGGAGTTCCTTGGACCTGCAGCCTTGCTCCATGCCTATCGGTGGATCTTGGACAGGTTAATTATTGAAAACACCAGTTTAATATATATATCAAAAATGGTTGCTCCAATTATTATTTTTTTGGGCAACTATGTGAAGTACGGTTACTCTAAAAAAATATTAGAACAACCTAAAGAGCATCCTAATCCCATACAAGGGACAGGCCTCTGGAATCAGGAACAAACAATTCTAGTTACATAAGTATCTTCTGTAATAATCCTCCACATCTTCTAGCCTTTTTGGAATATCTTTTGGAAATCTACTTTTCCTACTAATTTTTGTCTAATTAGTGCAACTATTTCACTAATATCTACAGTTATTCCTTTAAAAAAATTTCAGTTTCTGGCTCTCCATGTATGATATATGATAACTTTCCAAACAACAGCCACGAATTCCTTCTTGAATTGCTTCCAGTGCTTCCTTTTGATGCACATCAGAACTTGTCTTGTGTTGCCAACTAGGATTTTTTTCATTTGTCCAGAGGGACACTTCAGACATAACTTGTTTAATCCATGCACAACACCCAAACAAGTGAGATGTGATCTCCTTAGCTTGGTTTTCACATCATCTTTCACATGGATATGATGCCTTGCCATTCTGTCTTTGGTAAGAAGTCCATCTTGTAAGGCCAGCCACATTGTATGTGCTTTCATTGAGCTACTTTGCTCCAGATAAGGTCATCTATCCGCAATGCTGTTTGAGCCAATGAGTGCTAAATAACTCTTTGCAATAGAGTACATGATTCCATATATAAGTTCATCCTTCATATATATATATTCCATGTAACCACTTTACTCGCAATGATTCTTGTTCAAGCTAAGCTGCTAAACCAGTTTTTCTACCGATGCTATATTCCAATCTTTGCTTGCTTTGACATTCAAACCACTTAGTTTCTTGGGAAAGCATATTCTGTCCCAAGATACGAAAGATATTTTCCTTTTTTCCTCTGTGCTACCCCAAAGATAATCTCTACATATTTTATCTACTTCCTTCAAGATGCTTTGTGGCAAAATAAAAAATGCACACTAAAAATTGTGCATGAAAAATAACACTGCATTGATTACTTGTAACCTGTCAGTATGAGATAAATGTTTGGAGTAAGTAACTCTCACCCTCTGAGTGATCTTCTCTATAAGCCAGTGACAATCTATTTTATTTCATATTTTGGGTGATAAGGGCACTCCTAGATACCTGATAGGAAAAGAGCCCAGTATAAATCCTGTACTTGACAACAACTTCTCTTTAACTTCATCATCTACCCCTACTAGAAATAGGTTTGACTTGTCCATGTTTTCCATAAGACCAGTGACTTTGCTGAAATGAGTTAAGGCTTCCGTAGTTCTCCTCATTGAATTTCTTTTCTTTTACAGAAAATAATTAGATCATCAGCAGATATGAGATGAGTCGGTTTAAGTGGTTTGCATATTGGGTGCAGCTTGAAATCAGGCAACATGCTCATGGTCTTCAAGATTCTAGATAGGTACTCTATAACAAGTACGAATAGTAAAGGGGCGATTCAATCACCTTACCTAAATCCTCTCATTCCAGCAAAATATCCATGATTTTCCCCATTAATTCTGACTGTGAACTTAGTAGTAGTAACACACCTCATCACTAATAGAATAAATTTACTTAAAAATCCATATCCTATCATAGCTTCCTTCAAAAAATCCCAATTAACCATATCATATGCCTTTCTAAGGTCTATCTTTAGAAGACACCTAGGTGATGTCTTCCTATTATAGTGTCTCAATAATTCATAACATATCAGAATATTATGCAGACTGATTGTCTTCTACCAAGTGATTCACTGCATCTTTCAATCTGCTATAAATGAGTTTTGAGATGCACTTATATAGTGCATTGCAACAGGCAATAGGTCAAAACTGATTAGCATATTCTGGGGCCTTCAGTTTAGGAATAAGAGCAATGTCGGTAGAATTAATTTGCTTCAAAAGTTTTCCATTCTGAAATAATTTCAGGATTGCCTTTGTCACCTCTTCACCCACTATAGGCCAAGCAGCTTTATAGAAGCCACTTCCATAGCCATTTGGTCCAGGGCTTTTATTACTATCTATCTGAAACATAGCTTTCTTCACATCCTGTGCTGAGAATGGTTTCAACAATTTACTGTGTTGTTCCAATGAAAGAGTAGGACCATTTTTCATTAAGCAAGCAACAAATCTACTCTTGACTCAGCTTTTCTACCAAGTAAGTCCTTATAATACTCAATAAATAGATTAGCAATGCTGGAAGGGTCTGATTGCCAATTTTCAGTGTTGTCTTTCAATTGCGCAGTGGTCTGCTTCAACTTTCTACGTTTAATTACAGGGAAGAAGTATTTTGTATTGTCACCTCCCAGCTTAATCCATGTAGCTTTGCTTATTTGTTGCAAGTACATCTTTATCAAATATGATTATTGTCTGAACTTTTTATTAGCTTTAGCTTCCTCCTGTTGGAGTGATCCATTATTAGGGTCCCCTATAATTGTGTTTGAACAAGTTTTAGTGTCTTTCTATCCTCATTAGCAGTATCCATAATATTACTACATGACTGAGCATTTAAAGATTTCAATTTCTTCATTATCTTCAGTTTATTCACCCCCTTAAACATTGTGCAGCCTTCTGTAGGAGTAGCCCAAACTGCCTTAACTATATCTATAAATCTAGGTTGCATCCCCCATATGTTACATTATTGGAATGCTCTTGATACTTTCTTTCCATTATCAATGTCAATCAATGTTACTTTTGCAGGGCAATGATCACTAATACCCTCGGGTAAGAACAATGCCTTGCAAGAGTCAAATTTATCCCCCCAATCTTCATTAATAAAAATTCAATCAATTTTGGAGAATATCCTCTCCTCATTATTTTTATCATTCCAAGTGTATCTATTGCATTGGGATGGCAATTCTGTCAAGCTACAGTCTACCACACAAGAATGGAAATCTACCACTTCAGCCCATGAGACATGACTGCCCCCAATTCTATCCTCAGTTGTAAGAACTGATTTAAAATGCCCCATCACCATCCAAGGTTTGTTACATCTACTATTGTGCCCTCTGATTTTATCCCACAACTCACTCCTTTCCTCTCGTGTTAAAAACATACACAAAAGACAACTCAAACGTCTCCTGTAACGGTACATACTGTACTTCACAAGTGATCATCTGTGCTGTCATATATATATAAGAATCTTACACTATAGTAATCTAGTGTCCATGTACTTCAAATTCTTTCATTATAATGGTACTACAAAGTGGTTATATATGGCCATCCACCAGACATTTTCCCGGCAATATTAGCAATATAGTTGTGCTTTATCTTAGTTTCTAGTAGGCCAATCAAACCTACCCTTTATACATTGCAAAGGAGCTTTACCTCTTTTTGCTTATTAGGGCCATTTAGCCCTCTTACATTTCAACAAATGATGTTATCCATTCCCATCAAGGGATATGGAATGGCCACCCCCAATATCATCTATTTTATTTACCATATTAGTTGTACTTTGTAGTGGTTGAAATGTATTAGTTTTCTGCACTTGATGCTTTGGTGGAACTTGAGAATTCCCTAGCCTCATTGGGGTCTCCCATCCATCACCTCCATCCTGTCCTGGCACTTGGTTAATTGTTATCTGCCTATCTGTCTTATTTTTCTACTTCTCCATTCCAGATTTACTAATTAGCATATACTTATTTGTCTGCTTGGACCATTCTGATTGTTTAATACTGATTTCTTTGCTATGTTAGGTGGTTTAATCACCACATCTTGTGTACCTGTTCCTCTTTGTGGTTCCCTATCTTCCCTGCATTTGATGCCTTTCTTTGCACGATAATTCTCTTCTGTATGACCATACTTGTGGTAGAAATTACACAATGTGGACTTCCAATTATAGTTTACCTCCTGAACAGCTAGTTGCCCTTTTTCATTCTTGAATATTATCTCTTCTTGAAGAGCTGCCTTTATCCTCACTTCCACCAGTAATCTTGCATAGTTCAGTCCATTTTTCCTTTGTGTGTTTTGGTCCACCATAATAGGTTTCCCAACTAAACCACCAAACTTTCATAATCCTTTAGCAACCCAATATTTAAAGTCCAATCCTGGGAACTTGATCCATCAATCCTGGGAACTTGATCCATACAGGCACTGATGAATTTCCTCCCTAGTATATGCTAAGTCAGGTGACCACGCCTTCACTATGAATGGTTTGTTATCAAAGGGGTATATACCACCTTGAATAACCTCATTCTTCCTATTTTCATTATCGAACCTTACCAGTATTACCCCATTCTTCAGAATGGAAATTTATCAATTCCATGCTTTCCCCAAAGCCTCTTAAAATATCCTTCAATGACGGCAAAAATTGGGTGAGCTCCTAAAACATGACCACGCCTTCACTATGAATGGTTTGTTATCAAAGTGGTATATACCACCTTGAATAACCTCATTCTTCCTATTTTCATTATCAAACCTTAACAGTATTACTCCATTCTTCAGCATGGAAATTTTATCAATTCCATGCTTTCCCCAAAGCCTCTTAATATATCCTTCAATGACGGCAAAAAGTGGGTGAGCCCCTAAAACATAGCAAACCATTGCAATACTCTAGTAAGCTATCTCAGACTGAATATCTTCTACCTCAATTTCAACTACATTAGATTCAACATCGCCTGTTGGTTGGACATATTTCAGCTTGAACCTTGAATTTGACAGCTTGGTGAAAGTCATCCCGTATTGATTTATGCTTTTGCTGTGATGCTATCTCCTCCTCAACTTCATCAGCCATGATTTCATACTACTAATTCCTGCTTTTCACTAGGTAGGGCTACAACAATTTCCTTCCATCGCTGCATAGCTTTTTTTGGTTGAATCTTAATGGATCTCTCTGTGTCACTAAGCTTAGGCTTGGATTGCCCTTTATGCGTTTCATTCCTTTCCTTCGCACCCAGTTTCACATCTACTTTCTTGATTTTAGATCTAGGTTTATGAAGACACTGTCGAGTGTCCTCTTCGCTAGGACATGATGGTACTGTATGGATTGATCTAGTGGGATCTCCTTCTCCGGAGTCGCTACACCCTTATGCCCTTGTTTGGTGGTGTTGCCTATGTTGTAAGAAATTTATTCAAAAAAAGGAAAAATTTATTCTATTTATAATTAATTTTGTTGTTCCTGCTTGTTAAGAGGTTTAATTAATCAGTGTTTCTTCTCTCTTTAGTCGAGATGAGTTTGCGGATGAGAGATTGCAAGCGTTAACAGAGGACCAGGGGCGATTATACAGGTGCAGGACTATAAGAAATTGTACAGCATGTTGCCCCAAGAGCCTTAATCCTGCTAATGCCATAAACAAGATGAAGACTAGTCACTTAATTGAGAGGCCAGTGGAGGACCTTGAAGCTGAGCCCGAGCCTCGTTTTGGGCAAGCCTGATGTGTTATCACTCTAGTGTGTGCATAGCAAATATATTTGTGGCACGTATGAGTCTATTTATATTTTTTCCTTGTTATTTGGCTATTTCGTGTGTGATTCGATCCGTCTATAGTTCACCTTCTATGGCATTGACAAAATAAATTTATGGTCCTATGTTATAGTATCCTCAATAATCATGTGATAAATAAGCCTAACTTGTTAAACCATGTACCATAGTTCAATATCGAATTGTGCTGGAGTATGTTCAGCAATCAATTATTGATCGTGATAATGAAAATTTTCATTCAGAGAAAGGAGAACGTGTTGATCTCTTTTATCGTAATGCCACTCACCCATGCTATATTGACATGGGTGCCTGGAGTTTGATATCAACCCTATTTTGTGCATTATTATTCAAAACTTCTATGGAAGTAAATAGGTTACAACTCGAGCACAATAATTTAAATCTAATTTACTCAAGAATTAACAATGGCTTTTTCTGAATTAGGATTTTTTTATTTTTAGTTTGAATCACTTGAGCACTCCTCACAGACTGCTATTTGTCAAGAATTCGGTCAAGAGACCTGATTATTCAATGTTTGCGTAATACTTCTACAATCAATTTTTCAACATAATCAAATCGTTTAAGAGATCTTATAAGGACTATTTTAGTTGTTTATCAATTATCAAAATTAATTCAAGTTCAACTCTACGAATTCTTCTTTTTTGATGACGATAAACCGATGTGCAATTTCAGCTTGATCAACAGCATTGACTTTGTAAGATATTTGATCTCATATAAGTCTGGTGACTCACATTGCACTTATTGTAACCATATGGATAGGTGTTGACACCTGATACGTGCAGTATACTTCCTATAAACAATAACATGAATATAACATAATCTAATCACAGGGACCAAATTCTTTGATCAGTATCCAAGTGCATATTCTTAACTTTCCATTTTGGCATTATCAAACAAAGTGTTAGTCAAGTTAAATGTGACAATTAAATACTAACAAACTCATGGCAGGCTGCACTAACATAAACATAACACAAAAGTTCCAATGAAAATCTATGATGCTAACAATATAAGAAACATATCGAAGACAAAAAGAGAATATTATATATACATTTCTTTAGGTAATAAAGGCCCTAACTAATTAGACAACTACATAAAATCTGCTTATAAATGTCAAAAACAAGAACAAAAAAATCATCACACCAAACTGGTCTTAGGATGGTACAAGACTAGATCTAGTAAAACAAAGAACTAGGAAATATGTTCTTTTGCTTGAGAAAGGTTGAGATGGAAGAAGACTAATGATCGTGTCAATACATGCAGCTGCAACTTCTTGTTGATCTAATATCTCTAGCTTATTGCAATATCTCAATAGTTCCTAAGTCAGACCCGAGGGTTGAAACTGAGAAAGCAGAAAATTTCGCACTAGGTCATACAACGAGTCGTCAGGTGATCCGTTAAGTCACCCGACGGATCGTCCAATGACTCATTAAATGTGTGCTAAGTTGGAAGAATAAGATTGTTTAGGGACTTGACGGATGGGACAATGAGTCGTCGTGTCACCTCACGAGTGGTGTCCCTCGTTAAGTGTGCTAGGGAGGGATTGGCAGTGTTGGTAATGGATGGAGGGACGGGTCCTTGTGCGCCTAACGATTCGTGAAGTGGCCCGTGGGAAAAGAAATTTCGTAAATGAAGATTTTTCAGTAAAGGTGATGAGTGAGGACCACGAGTCGTTGGTGGTCCCAATGTGTCACGCCCCACCTTGGGAAGCATGATTGGCACCTAATGCCATACTGGAATCTGGGCTGACTGGCTGGGCATAGGCACCTCTGGTGCCTACCAACTACTCAGATCAAAAAAATAAACTGCTATATCTCAGCTGTAAACACAGCCTTGGGCCGATAAGGCCATGCAACACCTGTAAAAGAAAATGGCTAACCCAACCAGCATAACATAAATAGGGATTCTATGCGGGCTGACAAGACCAGATGCTGTCTAGTTATAACGGAAAGGAAGATAAGCAGTTATACTAGGCCCCACACGGACAACGCATAAAATAAGACATACACAGGCTCCACACGGCCAACAATAACCAACTAATGAAGTACTATCATATGCAAGCCTTTAGGAGTGAAGATATTGGTCGGGACAAGACCTCGGCTTACCCAATGCTAAACAAATAGAAAATAGATGAACTTTACAACTTGGCAACTCCGAACAAAAAGAGCTGGCCGAACTGCTGACTCTGAACGACTGCTACCATATCCTGAAACCTGTTTGTCTAAACTTGTAGGCAAGTATTCATCGCCACATAGTTGGGCGTCGGTACAATATGTAAGGCAGTAAATAATACTGAATAGAAGCTGATAAAGAACTGGAAGTAAATAACAAGAAGGGGCCGAAATTAACCTATAAGCTTTCTTATCCTTAACCTGCGACTAACAAAACACTATACGTATATGAACTAAGACTGTACAACCATACACTCATAAGCTATAACTAGCATGCAAGAATACAAATAAGAATCTAATCTGCCCCCTAAGCCTGGAAGGTACAACCAGTACAGAATAACCTGCCCGGGTCCCCCATAAACCCTGGCGAGCACACTCTAATATATATATGCTCCTAATATGGCCAATATGGATCTACAAGTAACTATAGCCAACCTACCAATTTCTTGGGTCTGCAACTGAGCCCGCTTAGCTCCTGTAGTTGTATCTAAGTCCGGTGGACTCCTGTAACTGCACCATGGACATCAGGCTTGACGAGGGTCAGTGATGCCAAT
This sequence comes from Datura stramonium, assembly GCA_018107945.1. Classification (NCBI taxonomy): domain Eukaryota; kingdom Viridiplantae; phylum Streptophyta; class Magnoliopsida; order Solanales; family Solanaceae; genus Datura; species Datura stramonium. Next base: position 18,293 of record JACEIK010005849.1, read on the forward strand.
ATAGCATAAATATAAAAGTTCATCCATGGAATGGACTGTAATATGACCCTTTGGCCTCAGCATAGTTCCTTGGGATAATGCACGTCCCTTGCCTGGCAAGCCAGAGACGACTCTNATAGCATAAATATAAAAGTTCATCCATGGAATGGACTGTAATATGACCCTTTGGCCTCAGCATAGTTCCTTGGGACAACATATATCTCCCTGGAGTGATCCATATAACCCTATTTTAATCTATTCATTAAATCAAATTTAGTTTATTAGTATTAGTAAATCATTGTATAACATAGCTAGTAACTCTGAGGTTGGTCAATGGAAGGCTATTCTAGGTGGGATCAATCCCAACCGGTATACTGCATCTTAGTCTCAACCTAGCCACTAAGAAGGTGTATCTGGCTCTTAAGGCCTTCTGCATAGCTGCTGACAGGCATACCTCGTGTGCCTGTACCTGATCAGAGAATCCTGGCAGTGTTCATAATCTCTAATGGTCTAGATTGGATAAGGAAAGATCTGGAGTGGCCTAACGATACTCTAAATGTCATGCTAAGACAATGATAGCTCGTAAGCGAAGCAAAAGGTCATGGACGACCAGCTATTTAGTTTCATCACTTAGGATAACTATGGGGCTACTACTTAATTGGACATGCTCCTGAGCAGTCAGATCCTAACTTTCCCCAGGCAGTTTACTATGATTCTCAGCATGAAGGTAATATTGTACTACTATAGTTTCGGACCCTTAGATCTCTGCTTGGTCTGTTCAGATTGCATGTATCTTCTCTGGTGATCCCTAACCTAGCATGGTAGCAAAACACAAAATTTTACTAATACAGTGAACAGAAGAACATTGGAGTTTCTATGATGCTCTTAGCGTGAATCACACTTATCATATTCTTTTCGGATGAAGTATACTGTAACATACTCTCGAAACATTCTTAGCAGCTAACCAAAACTTATACCATAATCTACTAACAACAACTAATCACAACATGTATAATCCTTATCTACTAACAGCAGCTAGTTACAACATATAGGATCGCTATCTACGTTCAAAAACATAGGTAATATCATCATACGACGAGAATAACTTGTCAAAGGGATAAGCCTTAACATATCTCGAATGCCAACTTTCGTTCATTAAATAGTTCTCCACTTGAAGCCGGTAATTCCACTTAGTTGCCGCCTTTACACTAAGAGAAT
>JACEIK010005849.1:19847-92226 GCA_018107945.1 Datura stramonium
CTAAATGATTTGAAATGAACTAGGGGCTTATATATATATAGGAGGCAGCAGGGGTTGCGCCCTGCGCTACCCATCACGCCAAGGGAGAGGCGACGTGCGCTGCCCCTTGCGCAGGCCAACTGGCGCGTCGCGCTGGCCCTTTGCACGCTGGTCCCATCCAACCCTGCTTCCGATTCTCTTCCCCCACACGTCAAACTCTCTTTACTCGACACAACCCATTCGTACATCTACTAACCATTAAAATTTTACAGGGTGTAACATCTTTCGCCCTTAGGAACATTCGTCCTCGAATGTCATTTTCAGGCTTAAAGGAGTTAACTCTTCTGATTAATACTTAGAAAAGTTTTGGCAGAGTCTCCTCTATAGTGTGGACTATCCAAAGAACTTGAAATGCAGAAAAGTCCAACGCAGGCGTCTCATAGGATACTACTTGCAACTGAAACATAGGTCTGACACATATATGTAAACAACTGATAATAACGGTAACCAAAATCAACTGTATAACATTTGAAATTATATCGGTTTAACTTAAATTGCCTGAGTCTGTATATCATCATTGTAGTCGCATTATTCGTAGTTTTTCAATTCATTTCTTCTATATTCATGCTACTCTAATAAGCCACAACTTGGTTCTCAAGATGGCTCATGTGACTATTAGAGTCCCTCTATGGATAGTGCTTCTGTACCTTGAGTATCCGCAGTTGGATCAATTCTAGACAAGGTCTTCTACGCGCTTGCGTAGTCTTGGTGAACGAATCCTAGCCTCGAATGTATCTTTTCCTCATAGGCCACCTGGTTGATCTTCCATAGGGTCCGATAAGGTCTAATGAATCTAGGGCTGGGCTTTCCCTTCTTATCAGATCTCCTAAGAGGTTCTCAGGAACGCCCAGTCGCTGCTTTAATCCTTAATTCCCTACGTCATACGTTAGAATAAGACTCCCAATGGCCCTGGATTGCCATTACATATTTCCCAATAAGATGAACTTCCTTCGTTTGTCTTATGTATTAGTATGCTCGGTCCAACTACTCCCAAATTACCCACTTCAGGTCATCATATAGGGGCCTGCATTTTCGTCCATAACAAATCTCCAGGCATCTGAATCGGGTGCTCTGCTTGGTCATTTTTCTGGGGATTGGAAGATGTACTCAAGTTAATCTGCACCCCAATCCGACCTAACACCCCTTCCAACACCTAATGGTGAGTTATTCCTTTCTTCCAAAACTGATAAACACTAGGGCATCATGTAGCCGGAATATTTCTTTAGCATTTAACTCAGCGCAATCTTTAATTGAAACGTAAGTCTGACCGGAAAGAATGAGTTGACCTCACTAGCTATTCAACAAGGACTTAATAGGGATAAATTTATGCCCAATACAGAGCAACCCTGTATCTTTATTCATGCTGACTATTCTCCACTTCCATGCAGGTGCTTCTATCCCCTGAATTAGCCTGCCTGGTTCTTACTGCCTATCCTTTCCTGGCTGGTCAATTGGAGATCTGTGCTTTGTCTCAACAATATCTTCTCTCTTCCCATGCCATTAGTATGTCTCTCTCTACAACCTGATGCGTTTTCGTTAAACACTGGGTGGAGGGAGTAATCCCCTGAATTAGACTGCTCGGTTGCTACTGCCTAGCCTTTCCTAGCTGGTCAGTGGAGCTCTATGCTATGTCTCAACAATATATTCTCTCTTCCCATTCCATCAATAGGTCTCTCTCTACAACCTGATGCGTTTTCATTAAACTCTAAGTGGAGGGAGTAATGGACATGGTGCATCTTTGCTATAGTGTGCTAACGATGTCCTACCATCTTTAGAACTTAGAGTCGACCTCTAGGTCTCACGACTTCGCACCTTATTACCTCAAAGGCCGATGACTCCCTGCTGGGCCTTGTCTCTGAGCTATACTAGGTTAGAGTCTCCGTGCCGTTACCCTTTTACCTCCACAAAATTGCAGAGTTCTAGGTTATAACCTCACTATCCCTTAAATGCAAGCTTGATACTTATTTCTCGACACTCAGTAGTGGTCCCATGCTTTTTCAACGCACTACAATCTGGAGGTGATTCTGTTTTCCTCCAGAGTTAGATACTCATGCCTTCCCCTTACTTCTATAGGCTGAGATCTGGGGCTCGTGCTCCATGCACCGAACTGGCAAGGATATTACTGGCCAAATCTATCCATCTGTATCATTCTGACCCACACTCGGCCAATTTCGTTCATATAGTCTCTCTGTCATTCGACATAACAAACTAGGGCCATGGCTATCATTTTGTAGGTGTGTTCTACCGTTATTAGTACACTGCGGCGGAGTCAGCCTATTTCTAGCCTAAACCTTACTATTGCAAGGAGTTCGTTGCTTATGGATTCTCACACGTACTTGCTACTACTAGAAATCTTAATCGCCCTCCTGATTTATTACCGGGAGGGTCTAGGTAACTTTGTAAACACTAGGTGTCTTAACCACTTTCTAATCCTTCTCGGAGTCAACAATTCTTGCCGTCCGTTACTCTTTATTCTGGGCAACATAACGTTGCTACCTACGCTTTTTGTTGTACTGAAAGAATAAACTGGGAAGTGGGAAGTAACCCTATCATTTTATAACAGGGCTAGGGCACGAAATTCAATAACTCTAAAGGCTGGACGTACAAACTTCGCACAATCCTTCATGTATTTTCAAGTAGTCCAACGTTAACTGTTTCCCCTGCCTAATTCTAAATGTATACTAAGTGAGCCAACTCATATATATACTATACTCCCGACCTTCTGCTTTAAGGCTATAAAAAGAGCAGGGAACGGTGCTGGCATATCTATTACTTTATGAGGTTCCTGGTGCCTCAGGAGAATATTGGGGGATTAAAAAAAACATCTGCTTCCGCCTTCAGGCTAATTGTCTCCCAACTGTGGCCCCTCATTGGTACCCTCTCCTGTTGCTGTAGCCGACTTTTGGCTGACTGAAGTCTGTCCCATATCAACATTATTCTAGATAGACATTACAATGTAGGCTTAGGGACTCATCCCTATACCACTCGGCTCTATAGCATGATCTGGGAAGGAGGGGAAATCATACTATCATGCCTCGTAGCCTCCTACTTATAAAATGTGGTGCACAACACATTTATAAGCTACTACTAGACACGACTTGCAGACTTTTTGGGATACTACCTACTCTAATATCTAGTTTGTCATGCCCCACCTTAGGAGGCATGACTGGCACCTAATGCCATACTGGAATCTGAGATGACCTGGCTGGGCATAGGCACATTTGGTGGCTACTAGCTACTAAAAAACCAAGATAACAAACTGCTATATCTAGGCTGTAAACACAGCCCCGGGCCGACAAGGCCATGCAATACATGCAAAAGAAAATAGCTAACCCAGCCAACATAACATTAATAGGGATTCTATGTGGGCCGACAAGACCACCATGTTGTCTAGTTATAATGAAAAGGAAGATAAGCAGCTATACTAGGCCCCACACGGCCAACATATAAAATAAGACATACACGGACCCCACACGGCTATCAACCACCAACTAACAGAATACTATCATTTGCAAGCCTTTAGAAGTGAAGATATTGGTCGGAAAAGGGCCTCGGCCTACCCAAATGCTAAATAGAAAATAGATAACCTTTACAACTTGGCAACTCTGAACAGAAGGAGCTAGCCGAACTGCCGACTCTGAACGATTGCTAGGAGATCTTGAAACCTGTCTATCTAAGCCTATAGGCAAGTATGCAGCGCCCCATAGTTGCGTGTCAGTACAATATGTACTGAATATGTAAGGCGATAAATAATACTGAATAGAAGCTGATAAATAATTGGAAGTAAATAACAAGAAGGGGCAGAAATTAACCTGTAAGCTTTCTTATCCTTTACCTGCAGCTAACAAAACACTACACGTATATGAACTAAGACTGTACAACCATACACTCGTAAGTTATAACTAGCAGGCAAGAATACAAACAAGAACCTAACCTAGCCCCCATAAGCCTGAAAGGTACAACCACCATAGAATAACCCGCCCGGGGCCCCCATAAGTCCTGGCGAGCACACTCTAATCTATATACCCCTAATATGGTCAATATGGGTCTACAGGTAACTATAGCCAACCTACCTGTCCCCTGGGTTTGCAACTGAGCCCACTCGGCTACTGTAGCTATGTCTAAGTCCGTTGGACTCCTGTAACTACACTCTGAGCACCTGCTCGACAAGGGTTAGTGATGCCGATACCACATAAATATAAAATTTCAGTCATGGAATGGACTATAATATGGCCCTTGGGCCTCAACATAGTCCCTTGGGCCAACATATAACTCCTTGGAGTGATCTATATAGCCCTGAAGGCAACGACACCTCTAGTAATCCTGAGGTTGGTCAACGGAAGGCTATCCTAGGTGGGGTTAATCCCAACCAATATACTGCATATTAGTCTCAACCTAGCCACTTAGAAGGTGTATCTGGCTCTTAAGGCCTAACGCGACTCCTACTCGCCCCTAGATTAGTCTACATAGCTGCTAACAGGCATACCTCGTGTGCCTGTACCTGATCATAGAATCCTGGTAGTGTTCATAATATCTAATGGTTTAGACTATATAAGGCGAGATCTGGAGTGACCTAACGATACTCTGAATGTCATGCTAGGACAGTGATAGCTTGTAAGCGAAGCATAAGGTCGCGGGCGACCAACTATTTAGTTTCTTCACTTAGGATAACTGTGGGGCTGCTACTTAATTGGACATGCTCCTAAGTAGTCAGCCCCTAACCTTCCCCAAGAAGTTTACTATGATTCTCAGTCTAAAGGTAATACTGTACTACTATAGTTTTGGACCCTTAGATCTCTGCTTGGTCTGTTCAAATTTCATGTATCTTCTCTGGTGATCCCTAACCTTGTAGGCAAGTTTAACTAGACCTGACCATTTGTGGCAACCTGTACCCGAGTATTTATAAGATCAAACTAGGGCGTTGGCCCTGCATCCAACTACTGACGAGGTTCCCTCCTTGGGGTACTCACTAGTCTATCTTACTCGTGCAATTAGGCTGACTTCCTAGGTGACATATATGACAAACACTAAGTCGACTACAACTATTAGTCACTGGTAGTGGCTAACTACAGGCAGGCTGTTACTCATTCCACTGGGCACTCCTGGTGCCGCTGACTCTACGGTAAGACCATCCTATTGAGATTCTGACCTTGGAGGAATCAAGGTGTGAGGTTTTTCTTGAGTGATATTATAGTGAGGTGTGAGTAAANCTCATTCCACTGGGCACTCCTGGTGCCGCTGACTCTACGGTAAGACCATCCTATTGAGATTCTGACCTTGGAGGAATCAAGGTATGCAATGGTCTCTAGGCGAGCTTACTGACCATACAGGCGCCCAATCGATAGTTATATCACCTGGTTGCACCCCATGTTGTCCAATTTACCAACTCATGTCCAATAGCTAACCCTAAACTTTTAAGGCCCTGGCATGGCAGCAAAACACCAGAATTCTACTAATACAGTGAACAAAAGAACATTGGAGTTTCTATGACGCTCCTAACATAAGTCACACTTAAAATATTCTTTCCCAACAAGGGACACTGTAACATACTCTCGAAACATCCTTAGAAGCTAACCACAACTTATGTAACCATAATCTACTGACAACAGCTAATCACAACATATGTAATCCTTATCTACTAACAACAACTAGTTACAACATATAGGATCGCTATCTACGTTCAAAAACATAAGTCGTATCATCATACGATGAGAATAACTTGTCAAAGGGATAAGCCTTAACCTACCTCGAATGTCGACTTTTGTTCATTAAACAGTTCTCCACCTGAAGCCGGTAATTCCACTTAGTTGCCGCCTTTACACTGAGAGAATACAATTATTTTCAATAATAAAAACGACAAATAACAATATATTTTCAATAGGGTTAACCATAACATCAACTCCATTTCATTCGCTCGAAAACTTGCAATTTCTCGAGAGTTTAGAAGGGAGAAATGCTTACCTATTGCCTGTGGCCATTTAGAATTTAATTTGGAGCAATTCTGACAACTTTTACTCGGCGGAGTTCTGTAATGCCAAGTGAATTTTCAAGAAATAATTCCGTAGAAATGCTTCCTGTAGGCCTAAAACTCGTTACACGAAGTGAATTTGCGTTTGGACAGCGTTTGGTAGCGTAATTTGATGGAATTTCGACGAAAGTTGTGTTTTTCCTCTTCTATGGCCGAGGGAGTATGTTATCTAAATGATTTGAAATGAACTAGGGGCTTACATATATNNNTATATATATATACTCGTCGCTCCAAGGGAGAGGCGCCCCGCGCTGCTCATCGGGCCAAGAGGGCTGGCGCACTGCGCATCCCCTTGCGCAGGCCTGCTGGCGCATCGCGCTGGTCCCGTCCGACCCTGCTTCCAAGGCTCTTCCCCCATGCGTTAAGCTATATTTACTCGATACAAGCCAAGCGTATGTCTACTAACCATTAACATTTTGTTGGGTGTAACACAATGACTCATTAGGTCCCTTGTGGTAACTAGCAACATCAGTTTTCCTGCGAAATTAGTAAGGATGTTTTCGTAAATTTTGAGCTCCTAAACTCTAAAATATTCCATTTTAAGTTCTGTTAGGAGGATTTTAAGGAAGTTTAATCTATTCTAATTCATTCAATTCCCATGCATGCAAGTTTAGAGGTTTTCCATTGAAGATTAAGCTTAAGCCCTTCAATTTCTTTTTCAAATTTCTTGGGCTTTCAAAGAATAGTGTAGATTCAGTTTACCCAGGTATGCAGGGCTATGAATGAGAGTTCCTTTCACTCTCATGCTAAAAGATTCTCCTCAATTTCACGAATTTAAGTTCTAGATCAAGTTCATGATCTTACGGAGTTTTATCCCAATTTTATGAAATTCTCTATGATTTATTTATGGTTCAATTTCCTTCATGTTTTAAAGCATGTTTTAAGATCTATGGGCAAGTTTTCAACATATTTTAATTATAAATTTATGATTTCAAGTTCTTAGAAAATTATGTCAATTATGCAAGTTTCATGAAAAGTCAAATTTATGATTCTATTATGATTTTGATTCTCATAAGCCATAAGTTATAAGTTATGGTTTATGATTTATGATATGATTTCCTACAAGTTATCTTTATGAAATAATGAGTTTCAAGAATGGTGATTTTCTCAATCATGTATGTACTTCATGATTTATGAGTTTATGATCTTGGCCGAATAACGGGCCTTTATTTCTTCGCTAGTCATGTATTTCAAGTATGCTCAAGTATGTTATGATTTTACTAGCCCATGAACTTCATATATGAATTCACAATAATTATATAAGCCCTCATGTGCATGTTTTTGGGAGTAGTATCTAGCATCAACTAGGCCCGGTGTTCAAGTAAACTCTGACGTCTCAGAACTATGTGTCATCGAAGGTATATATACTCATGCTTAACCCTATGGGGTCCTTATTAGTGAAATCACTCTAAGTATCATTCCTTTCCTTGGCAAGCTTCGGACGACTCTGCCCACTTGAGCGAGATAGGTTAGGGCATCATGTTAGCTCTATTATGATGGTGTCGGTTAAGACAAGTATTTCCATTATTCCTCATGATTCCAGTTATGCATGTTTATGACATTAGATTTTCAATAGGTTTGACCCAACGATCAGTTTATCAGCTTTTATGTACGATTTTAGATGTGGCAAATCATATGATTTTATTTCTAACTTTGGGTCATTCTATTCAAATACAATTATTATTATACATGTTTTCAAATATTAGTATGCAGTCCCTACTGTCATGATCTTACTATTTATATTTACGTGCATGATTTTAGTTATACTTACTCGGCTTGTTTTACTTACGTTGCATACTCAGTACATTTCAAATACTGACCACATACTCTATGCTGTATCGTTTTATGATACAGGTTTAGATACTCGGATTTAGTTCCACCTTTAGCCAGTCTCCAAAGCTTAGTCCAATTCTCTTGTTTATGAGTCCTCATCCTTCAAGGAACTTCAGATTGTTGAGTTGTGTTACTTTTAGTTTTTAGACTTTTAGTGAACTAGTTGGGGATGTTGTCCTATCAGCTCTTCAGTTATGTTAGAGTCTTTTCAGACAATATGTAGAATTTTTGTTTTGTCAGTGTTGACTCTTTTTATGATCATTTTGTCTGCAGACTTCCACTTATTCTTGTTCAGTTTATTAGTTTCTGTTAATGTATGCTCTTTAGCTACTATGTTCATATCACGGGTCCATTTAGAGTCATTCATGGTTCTAGGTTCCGCTCTTGATCCGGGCCTATGTTCGGGTTGTGACACTTATACTTTTCATTCTCTGCCTTTAGAGAACCTTTTCAGCCTCTAGCTTCTCCTTATCCTCTTTTCGCAACCATAAACTCATTGATCAATCGAGTGACTAGGTTTGTTGCTCTTATACGAATCATTTTCTAAAAGGTCACACACTATAAGTGTAGATTTATCGTATAATTTATTTTTTATTTCTTTCTTTGTGATGCCCAAACTAACCTCAAAGTGGGTAAGCACTTGAGTAAGAACCCATATAGCAAAACATATGTTCCTTTTTATGGGTTGGCTTCCCTCTCCATCTGCTTGACCATCAATGAGAATAAATTGATCAGCATATTCTAATCAAGAACATTCATCACCCCCATATTCAAGTAGTTGGTCTCATTTCAATGCTTAGATTTAGGCATGACACATTTGCTTAAAAGCTTATACAAGAGATGATCAATTAAGTTCATCTCTTCTCTGTACCTTCCTAGGCTTCTCAATCTTATGTCCCTGGGAAAATTGTATAACCAGATGCACATTGCTCTTTTTAGGCCCATACTCTATCTATTTTGCACACAGAGAATGTTCCCAAGATCCCTAGTAGTAAAAGCGATCTCCTTCCAATTCAGAATGCTTACTAGGTGTCTACATCTACCAATTTAAAATTGGCATAGAACTGGAAGGCCTACTTCACAAGAATTGATGGTAGAAGCCCAAGGAATATAAGGAACCATTTTTGAAAGTCCACCTTCTTTTTTAACTATTCATACCCAAATCCTCAATGAAATTGGGGTCAATCGTTCTCCCCTTAACAACATTTTGTCCGCCAAACCAAAAGTTCTTACTAACAACATCTACCTTGCTAAGGGTTTTCTTCCTCTTTTTTGAACTGGTTCTTTTAGTAGAGAGATTAGTTTCTTTTTTCTTTTTGGAGGACTATTTTCTTCATACTAACTTTCTAGAAATGAAAGTATTCATTTTCTTATTTTTCATAAGAGGTTCTTTATCTACTTTGTCCTCTACATCATCACTCAGGTCCATAGCCTCAATGTCAGACTCATCTCTTAAACCATAAGCAATTCTCTTCTTCCTTTTATCTTACTAGCATTAAGGGCTTCATCAAGAATTGTCTTATTCTTTCTCCTAGTTTTGGGAGTTCTTTGATTGGGATAGTGGCCTTTGCATATTTGGCCATTGAGGGTGATTTCTTTGCGATATGTTTGAAGTGCTTCCCTTTTTACATGGTCACTTCTTTCTTCTTTAGCATGGATATCTTAACAGCCAATGTTACTCGGTCATCAGAACTTTCACTTTTTGAAATATTCCTTAGTATCTCAGTAATGTGACATTCAAATAAACTAATTCTTCGTTGTCGGCCTTAGCTTCCTCATTTATTTCTTTAGTGGTCTCACGCACTCCCTTATAACTTTTCACCTAAAGAATCAGGTTCTCTGGCAATGTTTAGTCCTTCATTCTCAAAAGTCACCCCAACATAAAGTTCCTCATTTATGGCTACAAGAACAAGTTCCTCCCTTTTAGCCCCTACTCTCTGTGCATCTTCCTTCACATTCTCTCATTGTTCCTCCATACCCTCGTACAAATCATAAGTTTCCCCTGAGTACCTACGTCATTGATCACGTTATCATCTTCTTCCTCAATCACTATTATTTTTCTCATTTTTTGCATTGACTAGTGCACTTTATTTCTTCTCAAGGACGTTTCTCCACCCCCCCTCCCTCCAAAATTATAGCTTCCATCTCATCCTAGTGAGGAATTTCACAATCTTGGACTGGTGTAGAGATTTTAGGGTTTATAGATGAAGGGAATTGCCGGGGAGGGGGGCGATTGTGCAGAAATGGCGTTAACTAGTTGAGGGGTATTTATTTATATTGAAATTGTCTTATAAGGGAGTTGTGAAGTCGGCATCGTTGGAGTTCTTTGAGATTTTGGAAGAGTTTGTTATTTCATAGTAAGGGTTTCAGAGAGAGAATTTGAGAGTTTGACTGAAAATGGTAAGCTATTAAGAGTGAGGGAAAGGAGATTTAAATTAAATTGATTTGATTTGATTTGACAATTGCAAGCCACATTAATTATAAGATTTTAACTGAAAATGGGTTTCAAGGTAAGATAGGATTGATCCATTTTTACTTTTCAAATATGGTGGTTGCAATTTTAACTACATGGTGCAAAACTCTGACATGTATAGAAATATGATCCTTTAGTTTAAGTTTACTGTTTAATGAGTCAATGCTCAAGGATTATCAAAATGTGACATAGAATCTTAATTCATAGCTGATTGAAATATAGATACACTTTACTAATTAACTGTTGAATAATAGATGCATATCTGTATGTCAGAAGAACCATTTTCTTTGACTTATTTTCTCAATGTGGGTGAGTGTTTTTCAAAAATAGGGATAACATCATTGGACCTTACCTTAGCTTACTTGGTCATGCTATGCATGCATACCTGTTATAGTATAAGACTGAGTTAGAAATTTTTCATCACATTAACCTATTAAAAAGTTTAATTAAATGTACCCATCATTGAGAGAGTCAAAGACGTGCTTGGACGTCTTGGTTCATCATCAAATCAAGCTCCAAGTAATATCTTTTGAAGCTAGTGACCCTGACATAAAGCTTTTGTAAAATAAAAAGTCATTTTTTCTCAATAATGTCTTGTCATTTGATTCATTTGCATTTCATTAGATAGGAACAAATTTGATAACTATTGATAACTCTCAGATTGAGTATTTGAAGGAAAAAGTCTATTAGATAATGAACCTATTATTTCTAATCCATCTCCAATGATTAGTTAACAATTTGAGGTGTTTTTCTTGCGACAATGAAATAATTTCAGAGTTTCTTTCTAATTTTGTTCTTGTCAACAAACAATTTGAAATACCTCAATTTTTGCTGATGCAGGTACGAGCCAAATAATAATGATTTGAAGCATTTCTTTTTACAATATTTTAGAATCTCAAGGATTCAGTAGCCTGGATATGTAAAATATAGGATTTTTAATCCTAGAAAGAAAAAGAAGAGATTGATATTCAATTTAAAGCGAGTAAATAAAATTTTATACTCGATCTCATAGATACATATAAAATTCTGCTAAAATTCATATTCAATGAAAATATTATGTACGACTTGGAGGAAGATCTTTAATATATTTCAAGATCCACCCTAAAAATATAGGGTAAAAATGCCAAAATAAGTTATTTTAACATATATAAGCAATTTGCTCCTATGTCTTGCAAAAATCCGTAGTAATATGGTCCTTTGTATTGTCTCTCAAGAAGTGATGCTTAAAATTAATAGGTTTTGTCATCTTATGATGAACTACGTTTTTATCAAGTTCACAACACTTGTATCATCACAAAATATTGTAACCCATTCAATCATCACTCCATAGTCTTCTAGATGTTGTTTGATCCATAAAAGCTTTGCACAACATGAAACAAAATCTACATACTCAGCTTCCACTATAGATAATGCCACATAATTTTATTATTTTATTGCCCAAGAGATGAAACATAAAACTAGGAATTAAGCCATCTCATACGTACACTTTCTATCCACCAAATAACCTACGTAACATATCCAACCAAGTCAAAGATGACACCAGATGGGTACTAAAGGACCAAGTATTGAGTATCTTTGAGATACCTTAGTATCCTCTTCACAACTTTCATATGTGACTCCTTCAGAAAAGTTTAAAATTCGGACAAAGTTAAACACTGAATAATATATCAACCCGCTTGTAGTCAGATATATCCAAGAATCAATCATTCCCCTATAATTGTTTTCTTAATCCAACGAATCGGGTTTGTCTTTGTCTGGTCGAATGACAGTTGTTATGGAAATATTGCTTGTTTTTGCATTATCGATCTCAAACCTCTTGAGTACCTCTTTGATATACTTTTGTTGATAAATCATTGTATCATTATTTATTCATTTACTTATAATCTTAGGAAGAAGGTTAGTTCTCCCATCATGCTCATCTCAAACTCACCCTTCATTAATTTTGCAACAATTAATCACATAAAGTTTCATTTATGGCACCAAAAATGATATCATCAGCATAGACTTGTACCATCAATAGACTTTTACCTTGCTTCATAAAAAATAGTGTATTGCCAATTTTACTGTTTGTGAACCCATTATCAAGAAGAAATTTTGACAACCTCTCATATCAAGCTCTAGGATTTTGTTTCAACTCAAATAGCATTTTTTCCAGCTTGTAAACATGATTGAAAAAATCATGGCTTTCACACCCTGGTGGTTATTGCACATTTACTTTTTTTTAGATATCCATTTAGAAATTCACTTTTGACATTCATTTGATACAATTGGAATTGCATTCGGACTAAAAAAAGCAATGAGCATATCTATAGTCTTCATTCTTGCCACTGGAATAAAAGTCACATCACAATCTGTACTTTCTTTTTGGTTGTAGTCTTGTATCACCAACCTTGGTTTGTTCCTTGTGATAGTTTTGGTCATCAACTTATTTCTAAGTATCTACATGTTTTCTATGACATTTCTTAGGTATGGATTCAAGATATCATACTTTATTTCTTTTGAATTAATAAAGTTTTTCTTGCATGAAAACAATGGCCTTGTTTTATGTTTTTTTGGCTAAATCATTGATAAATATGCATAAAAGCCACAAGTTTTTGACCTTTGATCTTGTCATTAGTCTAGAATATATGGCGCTAAGGACATTCTCGATTGGAGGAGAATTTTTATGCTTCTGGTCTCTTTCTTGAGTAGAAGAGGAACCAGTTTTATTGTCATGGTTAACTTATTGAGTTCTCCCTATTAATTGACAACATGATCAGCTTCCAAAGAACTTGATTCATGTATTGTGGTCCTTGCTTGACTGGGTTCTCAGGAAGTTTTTGAATTAATCCATCACCATGAATCTGTGTGAGTCCAATAGTGACTACATCATCATTATGTTACAAGCCCTTTCTACCAAGTCATAAGAATAATCAAAATCACATGGACACTCTCTTCAGAATATAATACCTTTTTTTGTATACTTTGTAAGTCTTCCTATGTGAAGTGTACCCAAGATAAATATCTTCATCACTCTTTGTATGAAACTTTTCCAAAGCCTCATTTTCATTATTTTGAACAAAACAATTACTACCAAAGGATTTTAGGCAAGTAATATTAGACTTACATCCCTCATGTCGCTCACAGGAAGTCTTCTCCAACAATGGTCTAATCATGCATCTGCTGATGATGTAACATGTAGTGTTGACAGCCTTACCCCAAAATGTCTTAGAAATATCACAGGTAATTAACATAGTTCTTGTCATTTCTTCCAAAGTGTAATTTTCCTCTCAAGAACACCATTCTATTGAGTGGTCCTAGGTGATAAAATGTTATGATCAATCTCATAATCCACACAATATTCAAGAAATATAGCATTCTCAAATTTAGTACCTTAATCATATATGACACTAGCAACTTGAACATCTGAACATCCATCTTTATCTGTAGTTTTCTTCACAAATATAACAAATAAGTTAAATGTTTCATCCTTTGTAGAAAAAAAAAAGGTCTATGTAAACATGGTATAGTCATCAATAATCACAAACATGTACCTTTTTTCTCCTCTACTTTGAAATTCATGTGTAACAACTCTAATGGGCAAGATGTACTAACCAATTTCTTTGATTTAAAAGAGGACTTGGCATGTTTTCATCTAGCACATGAATCACAAACCTTGCCTTCAGTAAATCTTGCCTCAATAATTTTATATGAGTAACTACTGATCGTTCTTCACTCCCACACTCTCTGTAGGCACAAGGAGTGAGGGTCTCCTATACATTTCTTAAGCATAGAGATGTGGAAAACTAGATGGACTGATGCTAGTTTGGCTGACAGCTCCAACTCATAAGCTACCTTGCCAACTCTTTTTGAAATTCGATATGAGTCAATATAGCAGGTACTAAGCTTCCCTTTCTTTCTAAATCTAATAACACCCTTCATGGGAGAGACCTTTAGGCAAACCCAATCATCTATCGCAAACTCTAAGTCTCTATGCCTGATATCGATATAAGACTTTTGGTGACTCTATACAGTCTTTAGCCTCTCCTGAATGATGCATAAAATGCAAGTATGAAAGATGTGTAAACAATTGTGCCATAGAAGTGTGCATCAAAACAAGCTCTAAAAATAGATGTATATGTTTGTATAACTTTAATTGGGAGGGAAAAACTCATATGTCCTAGTCTTTGTGTCGCAATAATATATCAACAATAATATATCAATTTCATGTGCACTAAGACTTACTTCTTGATTTCTTGAAGAAGACACGACATCAGCTTTATACATGTTCCTTCCTTTTACATCTAAGAATCGGGTTTCAGTTTTCGAATTTGTGATAGTGCAATCACTAGAATTGAAAAGAAACTGGCTTCTTTTGTCACACATTTGTGACACACTCAGCAAGTTATGTTTCAGTTCTTTAATATAATACACATTCTCAATCCCACGGGATTAGGATTTTCCAACCTTTTCAATGTCAATTATATCTCCTTTCTTTCTATTGACAAATCTCATACTTCCTCCTTCATAGGATTCCAATAAGAGAAAATTTTCTTTTTCTCCTATCATGTGTATAAAGCAAGCACTTTCCACATATCATGTTCTTGATTTCACTCACCTTAGCCTCAGAGTCATTGTATTCAATATTTGGATTGAAGTTAACCACTAGTGCAATAATGTTTTATGATTCATATTCTTATTTTGCCGTCGACGACTAATCATCTCCTTGGTCTTCATCATCAGAATCCTCACCTTGAGGAATATCCCAGTGCAACCGGTTGATGTCGCTCAAATCCACTCCCAATATCGGGTAGTATAAATGCTCGCAACAAATATAGAATTCAATGAGGAGTTGGGGTTGAATCCACACAGAGACTAATCAAAGCCAAGACTATCTAGTACTAAACAGTAAAGTATTGCAAGATTTGAGTCTATTCAGATTTAGAGGAGTAAAATTTAATTACGACTAAAGAGTGCAATATGCTAGCGTTTTAATCAATTAGAGATAATTCTAGGGAAGCAACTCCAATTATGGGTTGATTCTCTAAATCAACCAATATAGAAGAATTAAGAATGGGCTAGGGCTGAACATGCAAGCAATTTACTTAGTCAATCTATGGGTATCTTTCAATAGCACCATAAGTGTCAATCTACTTCGATTGTATCAAATTGAAGAGAACTCCCTTCTACCCAATTGCTTATTTTCAATTGAAATTCAACCTTTGTCTAGGAAAATTAATTAAACAAGGGTTATGCCTTGAGTTATTATTGGTTGATGCTAACCGAACCTCAATATTCTCTTTCAAGCATCATAAAGGTAATTGGGAAGAATTGAATGACTCTCATCGCAAATTAAACACTACAAAGTAAAAATTAATCAAATATTCATAAGCCGAAACTCAATTTATCAGATTGGGATCATTAGGGTTCACAACACTAGATTTAGGTTTAGATACCCATAGCAAGAAGAAGAAGAGAAGTTAAGTAATTAGACATGCTTACCAATGGATATTGAAATCTTCAATAGATGAATTGAAATTTCAAGTTACAAGCTAAGATTTAGAATCTACATTGAAAACTAGGGATAAATTATCTAATTTTTACTCTCTACTCCAAGAATTAACTGAATAATGAACAAGCTATCTTAAAATTACAAGAAAACTCTATTTATACTTTATCCCCAAAAGTCCAATTAATTCAAACTCTGAAGTGCCATGTATACAGAGTCGGACCGTCCTTTGGACCATACTTTATTTTTTAGCTTCTGTCTTGCAGTATGTTATCCTTTGAATGAAGGACCGTCCTTTGAAAAGATGGTCCGTACCTTGAACTGTATTTTAGAAATCCCATTCTTCCTAGCTTGAATCCATTCTTCAATTGATGAACTGTGCATTGAGGAGATGGTCCATCCCTTCAATCGTATTGTAGGAATCTTTTTTACTGGGTCTTTGAAATTTAAAGCTGGGAAGGGACGGTAGGTGATGCAAATTGTCTTTGCCTCGTCCTTTAGGAATTTTTATAGTCTAAATTCCTTTCATATTTTAATTTCTTGAGTTCCTAAAACATAACATAATATGATTAGTTTTCACTAATTAAAATCTTAATGACATGAAAAATTCTATGAAATGAAGTAAACATGTGTCGCTAATTTCTGACACATCAACACCCCTAATTAAAAACATTTGCTTTTCCTCAAGAAAACTAAGAAAGAGAAACTACCCTACACCTAATTAATGTCCCGGAATCACAAATTATCATGACTAAGGTGTTTGTTGCCAACAACTACCAAAACACATAATTCATCAAGTCACCCCTTCTATCAATCAAAACACAATTTTCTTGCAAGTATTTGAACTAAGCATGCAACCTCCACTTATGACATCATCTCAATATGCACATACCTAAATTAGAGAAGTGAAACATGCTAGTCATTTAAATTCATATTCCCTCACAATTAGATCAAGGAAAGTATTTTTTTCTGAAGTAATAACAATATACACCAAAGGACGCACAAGATCAAAAGAGAAAAGAAATGCACTCACTCTCACAAACAACTTCACAAGAAAGATCACAACTATCATAAGATTGCCTATTTACTCTTTTTTTTTTGGATATTTGAATTGAGATAACATAGGGGCTTTTCTAAGCTTGTAATGAAGGTTAAAGGACTGGTAGGGTACAATTTTGGCCTTTAGTAACTCATTTACCATACTTGAACACTTCATAATATTTTCACAATCTTTTAACCTTTTTCATCCCTTTTTTTTTCATTCCAATTCTTTTTTTTGGCATTTTTCACACCTCCAAGTGTTTTGTGAGCTCAAGTTTCATTTTTCTCTTTTTCTCTTTCTTCTTTTTAGCTTATAGCTCAAGTACACCTTGGGATGTGCCCATTCATCATCTTTTGGACCAATATATTTCTTCCCCTCCTTATACCCCCAACTTATAATTTTTTTCTCATTTCTCATTACTTTTCAAGTGTCAAGGAGGATAGGTTTAAAAGATGGTCCACTTGAGAATTAACTTCGTCTTTCATTGCGGTTGATCATGAAAAAGGGTCAAAGGCTCAAAGAGAGAGATTAGGAATTCATGCATTATTTGGTAGTTCTCTTTAAGCATAAGTGGCTTGTAAAGCACAAAGAAGGTCTAAGTTCAATTCTACAACTCATAGTCAATCTTAACTTCAACAATAAGTAGCAAGACAAGTTCTAGAGTGTGATTAAATCAAGTGAATAAATAATTTTTCTTTTCAGACATTGGCACATGAATATAAAAATGACTAACACATCACTCTCAACTAGGAGCACATTACCAAAAATCTCATGCCACAAATGGATATATACAAGTCAATGTCAAATAGCTACGACAAAAATTTTGAAGGGGGGCATTATTTTAAAAAATTAGCATAAATATGCAAAATAGATCAATTTCCACTACCACCCTAAGTCAAAAATAATTTATTCATTCTATGATGACTCAACAAAGTAGGCTGGTACCCTTAAGAATGTCACCTAGAAATCCATCATGGGGCCCATGCACTACGACACTTAACTATTTTATGCGCCAGATTCAATAAAAAGTAAACCTCTTGGGAAAGAACCATTTCTAAGAAAATTAAGAAGGGCTCTATACTATAAAGGCAAAAAGAAGCCAATTTAGGAAAGAAGAAGAAGCTATACTAAGAAAGCTATAAAAACATGCGTACTAGAATAGATCACAATCACACATCGAAATTCATTCATAAACAAGATTTCATACAAATCATAGTTTCACACAACAAAGCATTATAGAAGCACATCACACAGTCCAAATATCTACCCCCATCCAAAAATAGTGTAGTGTCCTTAATGCACAAGAAAAACAAAGTGAGAGGGTAAGAGGGTTGAAAAGACTTCCTGTAAGCTACTATATATCATCCTATAGTGGCAAAGATAGACTGGCCTCTACATTATGAGCATGACCTTGGTTGTGCAAACGTGAGGCCGCTATCGCTCTTTTGAGGACCTTTATCTCTATAGTGGATAGCTCTGCATCTCTAGGTGGAGTCTCCTGGGTTGGAGCCTTGACCTTATCTGTTGGTAGGGGAGGAACATTTTTCTGGGGCCAGCATTTGAGTAGGACTCCTGTGTAATACTGGCCCTGGTAGCTAGGACTGGTGGTGCTGGTGTTATGAACTAGGTTTGGGTTGGTGGAACAGGAACCACATGTGGAATATAGTCTATAATGCTGGCAATGGGTGGTTTCCTATCCATCAGTAGTATCTGTACCTCAATTGGCTACCTCTCATGCATCTGCATATTAAGCATGACAACTCTAGCCTTCTCCAAGTCCGGTTGGAGGCCCACTATATCTGAAGCATTAACACCTCCTCCAAACTGGTGTAACTTGGCATCCATGGATGCTAGCCGTGAGCTCAAGGAATGAGAATTCGTAACATTGTTCCAGAGTGGCTAAAGAGCTCACCCAGAAATTGTGGCCATAATGGCCAGCAAGTCTTCTATAAGTTGGGGCAGCTACTTCTTCTCTCTATTCAATCGCGAGGCCAAACCGGTAAATGAATCTTTGGATGTGTATCGTGGCTTCGATGGCCTGGCTGGAATGCATGCCATGGTGGTTGAATGTGTTGCTGTCATGGGGTCTACCTCACTAGTGGGCTATGATGTGGGCTTCTTAGTCTGGATGCTATGGCTCTTAGGAGTGGGCCGCCCCGTACGATGGAGCTAGGCTAGCTTGCCATGGTGATCATGGTGTCTTCCCTCATTTCGGTGATATTTGTCACTTGGAAAGTGTGTGAAGAGATCCTCCCATGGCAGGATCGGTATACCTACCCTCCGACATAGATCTATAATGAGGTACGGGAATGATAGGAAGGTGGCGGTCTGAACTGCCTGGTCCTTCAGCTCCACATGACCATCTAGCCTATGTCAATTCTCTTCTTGTCCACTATGGATGCTACAACAAGAGCCTGCCCAAGTGGTAATTTGTTGTCACTCTTTTTTGGGAATACTTATTGCAAACTATGTTCCACCAAATCATAGTGGAAAGCTGGAGGTCCTTCTTGAATATATCGGCTATCTAAGACACAACCCACACTAGAGTCTCTTGGGCTATCACACTGGCTGTCCATCCTCTACCCAGCTTCCCCCGGTTAGCAATCTCATCAAATGTTGAGTTATGAACCACCTCATAGTTATCTCTTAATAATATCGGTTGAATGTCTCCGGGTTGCTGTCAACCGGTACTCCATTAATCACCATTAAAGTCAATGGATTGATCTACATCTTAGGCACTTGTAACGACTCGAACGGAGGGCCCGATCGTAGACACGGGAAAAGGGACCACGAGAGACCTCAAGTTGACCCATGGCATAAGCATTCAACTAACTCATTCAATAAACATGAAGAAAACATAATTATAAAATCAGCGAAAGTCAACTTAACATAAAAACGGAATAAATATCTGAAGCTGAATACACGTCTAGGTCTGATAAGCCTCTAATCTGGATGAGCTGATTGGACAACAGCCCAACTAGCTCAACAATACTGAAACTTAAAGGACATCTAAAACAACTGAAGGTCTAGTCCTCGAAAGATGAGGACTCACGAAAATAAGCAGGTGCTAACTCTGAACAGCGACTATGAACGGGGCTGAACCCGAGAATCGGGTCCTGCATCATAAAACGATGCAGCATAGAAAGTATGCGGTCAGTACGTGGAATTGGCGAAATTGTACCGAGTATGCAAGGTAAGTAAAATCGCTAAGTAGAGTAAATCATTTAAAACATTTTATAACATATCATAAGCTTTCAACATGAGAGGAAAGACATACAGAAATTCTTTCTGAATTCATAATCTTATCATAACATGACCATGCATAGCTTTATAACATCATGACTGACTCGAATGACTCAGAGCTGAAACATAACATTTATATCAAAAGCTGAACAATGAGTCAAACCTTACTTTTGGAACATGCATGAATAAGGAAATCATCATCATGAGAAATGAATATACCAATCTGAACGATAAAGACAGTGGGAGACTCGTTACTTAATCGACATACCACAATAGAGTTTACGTGGTCCCAACTATCACACTCAAGTGGGCAGAGCTGTCCCAAACCTTTCCAGGGCTAGGGACGCTACCATGATATCGATATCATGCTGAAGGTCCAATTGGGCTGGGGATAGCTCACAAGGGAGGTCCCGATAATATAATAGTATCAACCTACGTTGGCGCGTAGTTTTGGGGCATAGGGTAATCGACCCTTAACCCGCTCAGTGCTAGACACTTCTCCCAAAAGCATGCAATTCTCTACATCGTATATAACGAAGATCGACATCGTCTATTGACGAAACTCAACATGAAATTATGCATGAATTAACATCATATGAAATGAAGCTCAACATTGTCTATTGACAAAGATCATTAATGAAATCATGCATCGACTCAACATTATATGAAAATGAAGCTCAACATTGTCCTTCGACAAAGCTCAATAATGCCATACGTCTCAAATATAAATTCATGCATATGAGAAGCTTTATTTCGAAACATACCACAAGCTCAATTTTAGGTGGGCTCATTTAATCCAAATCATGTGGTAAGCTATATGTAGAAATACTTACTCAACATACTACAAGCTATAATTTATAATAGAAGTTGGGAAATTTCACTTTAAACAATGTGGTAAGCTTATGTCGGGAAAATCATCACTTTAATCAACATGTGGGCATTACCCAAAGCTTTATCATACTAGGATACAATTGATTCATTTTGGAAACAATATCAAAATCATGGGTAGTTTTAGAAATATGCTTTTCATCATCAACTTCATTATCATCACACATTTATCATAAATCACCTCTTTTATGAACTCTTCACATTGGTGTTTTAGATTCAAATTTTAGAAAAAATAATTTTTTTTACAAGGAAAAACAACTTAGAATCTGCCCAAGCTTCATAAATCATCAATATAAATACAATCTAATCATACCCATGAGTAGAGATTGAAGAATCATGCAATTGGGTAAAGCTCCATACTTGATCATAGATAATTTATAGGGATTGGGCATGGGTATGGAAGAAAACACTCACTCATAACCTTACATACCTGGGGATGGGGGATTCTAACACCCTCTAATAGCCCAAGCAGCGATTCCAATGGAAACCTTGAGATTTTGCCTTGAATCTCCTCTTCAAACCTTCAAACTTATATGCATGAGAATAATGACTTAGAATAGGTTTTACCTTGCTTAAAACCTACTAATATGAGCCTTAAACGACGTAGTATAGGTCTTAGGAACTCAGAAAATTACGAGAAATCCCATACTAATTCGCATAAAATAACTGCCAGGTGACCTTAACGGGTGACCTGACGATTCGTCAGGATGGGAAACGACTCGTCGAGTCGCCCGTCAAGTGCACTGGACGACATGCCTACAAGGGCTTATAACGAATAACTTAACGACTCGTTCCTTGAGACCACGTTCCATCATGTACACTGCCTCACTTTTCAACCTACTTGCTCACGACTCACCTCACGAGTCGTTGGGACTGGCCACGACTCGTAGGGTCCCATCCGTTAGGTACACTGGTAGCTTCTTCTAACTTAACCCCAACCTCACCCAACGAGTGACATGACGACTTGTGGGGACTGAACACGAGTCATTCTATCCCTCGTGGGGACGTCGATCCTTCCTTTATTCCAGGCCTGCCCACGAGTCACTTGACGACTCGTCCTGTGCCTGCAACATCAATTCCACAATTTTTCCGTTTCAACTCCCGGGTCCGATCTTTGAGCTTCTGAGGTATAAAAATATCTCCCCCTTGGAACATTCATCCTAGAATGTTATAAACACACAGAAAATGTAAAAACATGTAATCATCATATGCAAATACTGATTATTAAAATTGAAAACTGACGGAATGAGTACTTCCGAAAAGAACTACATAGCTGAACTAAATCAGGCATCACATACATTCATCATAACATGATTCAAAATTGCGCACATGAACTGAACATGGAAATTGATTAGATAATTAGGGTGAGAAATGATACCTCAAACTAAAACTGAGCCGGTAGGGAACATGTGGGAGAATTTAGCCATCATAGCCGCTTTGGCTTCCCACGTAGCTCCCTCAACATGCTGGTTTCTCCATAATACCTTCATCAAAGCTACTTCTTTGTTCCTCAGCCTCCGAACCTGACGACCAAGATTGGAACCGGAATTTCCTCGTAATTGAGGCTATCTCCCACATCAACACTTTCCACTGGGACTACTAAAGTTGGGTCACCCAAGCACTTTTTCAAGAGCAATACATGAAAGACGGGATGAACTGAAGATAACTCTGATGGCAAGTCCAACTCATACGCTACCTTACCAACTCTTCTCATAACCCTGTACGGACCAATATAGCGGGGAATGAGTTTTCCTTTCTTTCCAAACTGCATGACTCCCTTCATGGGAGATACCTTTAGAAATACTCGATCATCAACCTCAAACTCCAAATCTCTTCTTCTCACATCCGCATATGACTTTTCATGACTTTAAGCAGTTTTCAGCCTGTCCTTTATCAACTGAACCTTCACTATAGCCTCGTGTACCGAGTCTGGCCCTATCATAGCTGCCTCACCAAACTCAAACCATTCGATTGGCGATCAACACCTCCACCCGTAAAGAGCCTCGAACGGTACCATTTGGATACTGGAGTGATAGTTGTTATTGTAAGAAAACTCGATCAAGGGCAAGTGGTCATCCCAACAACCTTTAAAATCCATCACACAGGATCTCAACATATCCTCCATAGTTTGAATTGTCCGTTCTGCTTGGCCATCCGTTTGCGAATAAAATGCTGTGTTGAGTTTAACCTGTGTCCCAAGCCCTTTTTGGAAAGACCGCCAAAACTGAAAGGTAAACTGAGTACCTCGGTCTGAAATAATGGACAAAGGAACTTCATGAAGCCGGACCAACTCCCGAATATACAATTTGGCATAATCATCTGTTGAATTCGTGGTTTTGACCGGTAGAAAGTGTGTAGCCTGGGTCAACCTGTCGACCACCACCCATATGGAATCATACTGTCGGCAATTTCAAGGTAGGCCGGTAACGAAGTCCATGTTAATCTATTCCCACATCAAAGTAGGAACATTAATATCCTGCAATATGCTCCCAGCCTTTGGTGCTCAACTTTCACTTGCTGACAGTTCGGGCATTTGGCTACAAATTCTGCAATATCCTTCTTCATGCCGTTCCACCAATATATTTCCCGCAAGTCATGATGCATCTTGGTGGTACTCAGATGGATAGAATACCTGGATCCATGTGCCTCTTGCAATATTTGGTCCCTCAAATTATCAACATCTGGAACACATAGATGACCCTGGTACCGCAGTACACCATCTCCCCCTGGGAGAAGACCTCCACCTTTTGACTTCAAATGGCTTCCTTAAACTTTACTAGAATTGGATCCTCGTCTTGTGTGGCCTTCACATCCGTCACCAAAGACGATTCTGATCCATTTTTCACAACAACGTAGCCATCGGTCGAGTCGACCAACCTGACTCCCAACCTTGCAAGTCGATGGACATCTTTCACCAACTTTGTCTTTTCCCCATCCACGTGGGACACACTCTCCATAGAGAGTCTACTAAGAGCGTCTGCTACCATGCTAGCCTTACCCGAGTTGTAAAGGACACTCATATCATAGTCCTTAAGCAGCTCCAACCACCTCCGCTGCCGAAGATTGAGGTCTTTCTACGTGAACACATATTGAAAACTCTTGTGATCCGTGAATACATTCACGTGGACCCCATAAAAGTAATGCCACCATATCTTTAATGCAAACACCACCGCGAACAATTCAAGATCATGGGTTGGATAATTCTTTTCATGAACTTTCAACTGTCTCGCGGCATATGCTATCACTCTTCTATGCTGCATCAACACACACCTGAGCCCGACTCGCGAAGCATCACAATACACCACAAAATCATTGGTACCCTCAGGTAGGGTCAACACTGGTGCTGAAGTAAGTCGGGTCTTCAACTCTTGAAAGCTTTTCTCACAAGCCTCCGACCATTGAGACTTCACCTTCTTTTGAGTCAACTTGGTCAATGGTGTGGCAATAGATGAAACCTCCACGAATTTTTGATAGTAACCCGCTAATCCCAAAAAGCTCCTGATATCCGATGGGTTCACCGGTCTAGGCCAGTTTTTTACTGCCTTGATCTTCTGAAAAGTTACGTTTATGCCTTCACCTGACACCACATGGCCGAGAAATGCCACTGAGTCCAACCAAAACTCACATTTGCTGAACTTTGCATACAACTGATGATCCTTGAAGGTCTGAAGCTCTATTCTCAAGTGAGCGACATGCTCCTCCTTGCTCCGAGAGTATATAAGGATGTTATCAATGAACACAATCAAGAACATGTCCAAATATTCCTTGAATACCCTATTCATTAGATCCATAAAGCTGCAGGGGCATTAATTAGTCCAAATGACATAACAAAAAATTTGTAGTGACCATACCGAGCCCTGAAAGTGATTTTCAGGATGTCACTCTCCCGAACCCTGAGCTGGTGATACCTGGATCTGAGATCAATCTTGGAGAAACACTTGGCACCCTGAAGCTGGTCAAACAAATCATCGATCCTGGGTAAAGGATACCTGTTCTTGATGGTGACCTTGTTCAATTGCCGATAGTCAATGCATATCCGAAGCGAACCATCCTTCTTCCGAACAAACAACACTAGTGCACCCCATAGAGACTTACTTGGCCTAATGAAGCCTTTATCTAACTAATCCTTCAACTCTTTTAGATCAGTTGGAGCCATTTTGTAAGGTAGAATAGATATAGGCTGCGTGTGGGAAGAAGATCTATACAAAAATCAATCTCCCGCTCGAGAGGCACACCTAGAAAATCATAAGGAAAAACCTCTAGATACTCACGTACTACTGATATAGAGTGGATAGTCGGGGTTTCGAACTCCACGTCCTTAACCCTAACTAGATGGTACATGCAACCCTTAGAAATCATCTTCCTGGCCATAAGGTAGGAAATAAATCAACCTACAAGCACAGCTGAACTACCCTCCCATTCAAAGACAGGCTCACTCGGAAATCTTAATTCTACTGACGGGGTCCTACAATTGACTGAATCATAACATGCAAATAGCTAATCCATGCCAAGAATAACATCAAAATCGGTCATGGATAACACTATCAAGTCTTCTGAGGTGACATTATGAAGAACTGAGATCGGGAAATCTCTATACACTTGTCTAGCTATAACTGAGTCACCTACTAGAGTAGAAATTGAGAAGGGCTCTGATAAGACATCAGGACTGACTCTGAAGCTACTGGATACATATGGTGTCACAAAATATAAGGTAGCCCCTAGATCTAGCAATGCATATACATCAACATGAAACACTCTCAACATACTGATGACTATATCTGGTGAGGCCTCCTGCTCCTGATGAGTGGCTAAGGCATAGAATCTGTTCTGGCGCTGCCCGCCAGCTGTGCTAGTAGATGCCCCCTGATGAGCTCTGCATAGGGGTAGGGATGGGGCTGCTGAACTAGAAGCTGGGCCTCGACCCCCAACCTGATCCTTTCTTGCAGCGGGAAAATGTCTGAGCATATGTCCAGGCTGCCCACATTCAAAACAAGCTCCTAACCCTACCAAACACTGGCCTGTGTGCCTTCAACCGCACCTGCAACAAGCTGGAATGCTGGAGTTCGCAGGCCTACTGTTATGACCCCTCGAGCCTGGCGCTCACCCTCTCTGATCATGTCTTGGCCTAGATGGCACAATCAGCGCTTAAGATGCTCGGGTCTGCTGTCGATGCCCACCACCGGACCTCTGCTGAGAGAATTTGTGGTCCTCAGTCCTGGTCCTCTTGGCCTCCCTCTGCCTCGAATGTGCCACCTCTATCTACTGAGCGTACAACACAATGCGAGGGAAGTCCATGTCCTGATGGAGCATAGCTATCCTGCAGTCCTTGTCCAAATATCTTGCTATACCAAGCACAAATCTACTCACCCGCGCTTGCTAGTCGGCCACTAACTCCGGGGCATACTTAGATAGGCGGGGGAACTCAAGGGAGTATTCCTGAAGAATCATCCTTCCTTGCTTCAAATTCACAAATTCAGCTGCTCTCAACTCCCTCATCTCTCGAGGGAAGAACCAATCAAGGAATGCAACCTGAAACTTCTCCCATGTGACCGGACCTACTCCAGCGACCCTGCTGTCCTTCCACTAGCGGAACCATATATGCATAACCCCCTTCAACTGGTAGGAGGCCAACCCTACACACTCAACACTACTCACCCCTATAACTTGGGTGATCTTGAGATTGACAATCTCATCAATGAAATCATGTGGGTCCTCATCTACCTTGGACTCCAGAAACTCCGGCAGGTTCATTCTTAAGAAGTCTCGGACTTTGCCCGCTGCTGCATTACCATTTTGAGGAACATGCGCAGCGGCCTGCTGATTGACTTGAGTGGTCAAGGCCTGCGCAAGCATCTGAATGGCAGCTCGAACTTAGCATAAGCGCCTGGCTCCGGTGCCTGAGGCTCTTGAACTGGTGGGACTGGCTGATGCTTATGACTGTTTCCATCCTTGTGGCCCTCACCACCTCCATTCCTCCTTCCATTCATCCTTCGAGGAGCCATGATTCTGCAATCATGAATAGTACGAATTAGAAGGATAGAAAGGCTTTTCATTGTACGACATAGATCATGAAAGAAGGGAACATTTCCTAAATCATCTAGTAGCCTCTTCGTCATAAGTGTAGTGCGCTTCACACCCATTAAAAAGACTCTACCTAACATGGATTTAATACTCCCTAGGACACATCAAATCTATGGCTTTGATACCAAGTTTGTCATGAACCGAATGAAGGTCTGGATCGTAGACATGGGACAAGGGACTCCGAGAGACCCCGAGTCGACTCATGACATAAGCATACAACTAACTCATTCAATAAACATGAAGAAAACACTATTATAAACATAGTGGAAGTCAACTTAACATAACAATAGAATAAATATATGAAGCTGAATACACGTCTAAGTCTGATAAGTCTCTAATATGGAAGAGCTTATGGGAAAACACCCCAACTAGCTCAACAATACGTAAACTAAAAGGACATCTAAAAAACTGAAGGTTTAGTCCTCGAAAGATGAGGATTCACCAAAATAAGTAGGTGCTAACTCTGAACAACAACTACGAATAGGGATGAACTTGAGAACTGGGTCCTACATCATGAAATGATACAATATAGAAAGTATGCAGTCAGTACGTGGAATTTACCAAGTATGCAAGGTAAGTAAAACTGCTAAGTAGAATAAATCATTTAAAATATTTTATAACATATCATAAGCTTTCAACATGAGAGGAAAGGCATACAGGAATTCTTTCTAAATTCATAATCTAATCATAACATAACCATGCATAGCTTTATAACATCACGACTGACTCGAATGACTCAAAGCTGAAACATAACATTTATATCAAAATCTGAACAATGAGTCAAACCTTACTTT
Organism: Datura stramonium; assembly: GCA_018107945.1. NCBI lineage: Eukaryota > Viridiplantae > Streptophyta > Magnoliopsida > Solanales > Solanaceae > Datura > Datura stramonium. The sequence goes on from JACEIK010005849.1 coordinate 47,757, forward strand.
TAGAACATGCATGCATAAGGAAATCATCATCATGAGAAATGGATATGCAAATCTGAACAATAAAGACAGTGGGAGACTCATCACTTAACCGACATACCATGATAGAGCTTACATGGTTCCGACTATCACGCTCAAGTGGGCAGAGCCATCTAAATCCTTTCCAGGGCTAGGGACGCTACCATGATATCGATATCAAGCTGAAGGGCCAATCGGGCTGGGGATAGCTCACAAGGGAGGTCTCAATAATATAATAGTATCGACCTACGTTGGCGCGTAGTTTTGGGGCATAGGGTAATCGACCCTTAACCTTATCGGTGCTAGACTCTTCTCCCAAAAGCATGCAATGCTCTACATCGTATATAATGATGCTCAACATCGTCTATTGACGAAGCTCAACATGAAATCATGCATGACTTAACATCGTATGAAACGAAGCTCAACATTGTCTATTGACAAAGCTCATTAATGAAATCATGCATAAATTCAACATCATATAAAAATGAAGCTCAACATTGTCCTTTGACAAAGCTCAATAATACCATACGTCTCAAATATAAATTCATGCATATGAGAAGCTTTATTTCGAAACATACCACAAGATCAATCATAGGTGGGAGCATTTACTCCAAATCATGTGGTAAGCTATATTTAGAAATATTTATTCAGCATACCACAAGCTATAATTTATAATAAGAATTGGGAAATTTCACTTTAAACATTGTGGTAAGCTTATGTCGGGAAAATCATCACTTTAATCAACATGTGGGCATCACCGAAAGCTTTATCGTACTAGGATCCAATTGATTTATTTTGGAAACAACATCAAAATCATGGGTAGTTTTAGAAACATGCTTTTCATCATCAACTTCATCATCATCACACATTTATCATAAATCACCTCTTTTATGAACTCTTCATCGATAGGCATTTTAGATTCAAATTTCAGAAAAAGATAATTTTTTATAAGGGAAAACAACTTAGAATATTCCCAAGCTTCATAAATCATCAATATAAATACAATCTAATCATATCCATGAGTAGAGATTGAAGAATCATGCAATTGGGTAAAACCCCATACTTGATCATAGATAATTTATCTCATTTTGATAGGGATTGGGCATGGGTGTGGAAGAAAACACCCACTCATAATCTTACATACCTGGGGATGGTGAATTCTAACACCCTGTAATAGCTCAAGCAGAGATTCCAATGGAAACCTTGAGATTTTGCCTTGAATCTCCTCTTCAAATCTTCAAACTTCCATGCATGAGAATAATGGCTTAGAATAGGTTTTACCCTACTTAAAACCCACTAAAACGAGCCTTAAATGACGTAGTATAGGTCTTAGGAACTTAGAAAATTATGAGAAAGCCCTTACTAATTCGCAGAAAATAACTGCCAGGTGACCCTAACAGGTGACCTAACGATTCGTCAGGACGGGCAATGACTCGTCGAGTCGCCCGTCAAGTGCACTGGATGACGTGCCTACAGGGGCTCGTAACAGATGACTTAATGACTCATTTCTCAAGATCACAACTCATGGTCACCTTCCGTCATGTACACTACCTCACTTTTCAACCTGTTTGATCACGAATCACCTCACGAGTCGTTGGGACTGTCCACGTCCCATCCGTTAGGTACACTGGTAGCTTCTTCTAACTTAACCCCAACCTCACCCCACGAGTGACATGACAACTCGTGGGGACTGGCCACGAGTCTTTCTCTCCCTCGTGGGGACCTCGATCCTTCCTTTATTCCAGGCCATCCCACGAGTCACTTGACGACTCGTGGGGTCTCTCATGATCATCCCACGACTCGTCCTATGCCTGAAATATCAATTTCATAATTTTCCTGTTTCAATTCCCGGATCCGATCTTTGAGCTTCCGGGGTATACCAGAACTGGGTTTGACCTTAAGACAATTGACCCGTAAACAACATAGAACTCCTAAACCAGTGTCTGAATATATTGACTCACTGGCCATAACAATAATTCACAATATTGAAACCTCAAATGCTCCATGCTGTAAATATACAACTCCATGCCATTGGAGCTAATCGTCCTCTCCTTAGTGATCCCCCGATGCACCCTGCCATTGATTGTACCATGTTTCTATAAATAGCATTCCCTAGTGCCCTGGACTGCCTACTTGAGTTGGTATTTCTCCTCTCCCTGCTTGTGTCTCAACTTTTTTGCTGGGAGAGAGGAATCTGATTGGATGATTCCTCATCAGCGGCCTTGCTGGAGGAAATGTCTATTTGGGCCCCACTGTAACATTGATCATGGTCACTACTGGATTTGGATGAATATCCCGGAGTCGGTATCTCTGCAGATGCCATCCAAGCTGATGGGATGGGTGACACCTCTTCTTCATGCTCTATACCTCCGTTGCTATCCAGAGGAAAGTACTCCTCCTCCTCATCCATAGGGCGGGACATCTTGGGTGTACTTAACCTGCCTTCTTAGGGTAATGCTCACTTTCATGCTATTTCTCTGTGATTATGCACAAACTTATCAGAACACAAACTCTACATATCAGGAAATCAGTAGAAAGTAAGTGCAAGACAGATGGAGGGACTGTTTGTACCCTGAGAGAATCGACCATACCTTGTGTTGTCAATTGAACCTAAAAGTTACAAACTTACTACTTTAATGTGTGGTTCAAGGTGTGAGCCGTCCTTCAAAAGGACGGAAGTCGACCTTTGACTTGGAATGTTGGGAACTAGTGGTTCAATTGACGAAACAACAAATAACTCGTCTTTGTAAAAGGTGGTCCATCTATTTTTCCATATATTCGGGGCTTATAGATTTTTCAACAAACTTGGGTACTTCCAATTTCGAGCAAATTAAAGACAACGGATAGGGCTATACAATTAGGAAGCTCAAAGAGCCAATTTCTGGCATCAAAACATACTCAAACAATTCCTAAGAACCATCCGTCATACTAACACTTCTAACCCAAGTTCTCCCCCAGTGTCATACTCAAAGCATAGGTATTCTATAACCCCAATTCAATATATGGTATAACATCACATGAGGCATGAAATGGCAAGAAAACTCTATGGAAAGATGGTGGTTTAATTCGATGTTGTTTAAGAAAGAGTTCGAACGCAGGTGTCATACTCCAAACATAGGTATTCTATAACCCCAATTTAATATATGGTATAACATCACATGAGGCATGAAATTCAAAGCTCAATAATCAAGAACAATACCTATATACTAGCAAGTGCTTGTGTTCTTGATGAGTGAACAAGCACAACCAAGATTGGGTTTCCGAACCCTAGTCATTACGCCGGCATGTGTGATAGTGAGGGAAGAGCGAAAATAAGAAAGTACTTGAATTAAAGTACGAATTCGTTATCTATTACAAACCTCAAGAATTTCCAATCATACCTACTCAAGCCAAAAAACCTCACAACTCTCAGCTCTTTATGATGAGTCAATCCAACTCCAGTCATATTCCAGAACTCCCCTCACAGCAACCCTTTGAAAAAGATGGTATAAATCATGCACAAAAAATACCAAAGAAAAATATTGTGCTACCACTGGTGAGAAGCCACCAACAAGATTGAGGTTACCATCAAATGGCAATCAGAAAATGCAATCTGCCAGAACAAAATGCTGACCAATATCGGCACTTCCCTCAAGAACATTGCTTACTCACAGAACAAGATGATGAGCAAGGTGGAAAACATTGAAAAGAAAGTAGAACAGTTATCCACTCAGCATGCTGGACTTATATGAGCCCTGGAATTGCGAATGACCAATATGTAGTATGAGATCTGTCCATCAGGCACCTCACTTTTTCCCTTTTTTTTCAAAGAAACAAAAAGAGATGACTGATATTAAAAAACAAATAAGATAATTTAGACATGGACCTTTTGAGAAACAAAGAACCCAAAGCTACTCTAAAAAGTCCTCCTTTTTCTCTATGTCATCACAGACATACTCACCACCTAAATTGGGCCATCTAGGTACTACTTGTCCTTTCATTCCACATGAACCTATATCCTTTATTTAGAAAATCAATGATGAGATTGAATTTGATATTGCAAAATAGTTATGGGAAAAGAAAGATGCTCTTGTAGCAGAAAAGCAGTCCAAACAAAGGAAAAAGGTTGGAGAAAGTTCTAAAGAGCCAGATCCAGAAAACTTGATGATCTCAGATGAAGTTTTTCCAGATCTCTATGGCTTGAAAAAGAATGATAGCTTAGGATCCAGAACTGAAGAAATAACAAATAGCGATCCTACTGAAGAAACTGAAGAAGCAGATTCGAAATCAAGTGAGTATCTTTCAGTGGACACCTCCAAGGAAGATAATACACAGATATATATGAACATCGATATATATAATTCAACCAAGAGAACTAGAAGTTTCTGAAGTCAATGATGATTAGGACGAGATGATAGATGACCCAATTCAGGAAAGAAGACCAGAACAACCAACACCAAATTTGGTTGAAACTAGGTTCCATACTTTCACTCTCGATGATGTCAAGGTTTCAAGATGGCCCTAAAGGATCCAAGACATCCTTACTTGGATGGTGACGAAACACTTGGTAGAACGAGAAAAGTATCTAAATCTGTTAGAGTTCACGTCAAGGTTCTCTAGCATCCTTAGAGATTGGTGGACCTCACTGGGGATACATGATAAAAATACTTTCCGCACGTCACAAATATTTGCTTTTAACATCAGAATTCTACATGAAGTCTTTTGTGGAGATACCAGCCAAAGGAAAGAAAATCTACGAAGACAAATTTTTGAGATGAAGTGTGTATCATTCGATAGAGATGCCATTGATATTCACTTTTAGAAGATGAAAAAAATATACTTAAAACTAGGTGGAGACGCCAATTTCGAGCAAGCCTTCATTTCATTCTTGCGAACGATGTTAGAAGGACGAACCATGACAATTGTTGAGGAAAACTTTCAGTGAATCACAAGCCCCCAAGTCGGCTATATTAGGAAAGCATTTTTCCTGGCATTGGAAGATATCTGTATGGAGAGATCTATTCTGAAGCAGATCATATACAATAATCCATCTTCCAATAAAGCTTGCAGTAGAACTGACCTAATCACCGGGTCTAGTTTCTCTTACCGTGCCCCTAGTACGCAAAGCAGATTCAAGAGATACAAGAACTTCAAATGGTCAAATCCTATTGACGAAAGATTCAAATTCAGCAGGCGAACAAAATACTTCAGGAGAAAGCCTCCAGGCAGGTTCCAGAAGAATGACAGATGCTTTATCTGCCACTAGATTGGACACTTTAAAAAGAACTGTCCTCAGGCTAGAAGATCTATCCAACTTCTTGCTGAGATAGAAGAATATATTGATATCAAGAACAATTATCTTGAGTCAGTTTTTTCAGCAGAAGATGAACCCTCAGAGGACACTCTTTTTTCCAAGAATGTATATGAAGACTATGGGCATGACCTTAACCAAATTGAGTGGTTGAGGAAGAAATCAACAGTATCATAAATGTTCCTCAAGTCCAACTTAATGTTTATCCTTCAAAATTGGTAACTGATTAAGCTTATTTCCTTTGAAAGATGCTCAAACCCACCAGCAACACCTCTTAACGTTGTCCCACCGGACAACAATTGATGACGTGTGTAAGAACTTAAAAGCTCACCACCTCAGATTACCCCCCGAAGTTTACTACCCATGTGAAGAACACAACGAGCCCCTTTTCACATGCAATCACATGGGCTTGCTTTGGACATATTAGTCTAGCTATTGTATTAGGCTATTTATTTTATTAGGTGTTTGTTGTTATTAGGATTTGTAAATGAGTGTGCCTAGATAAGCGTGATAAATTTATATTTATTAGTCAATGTAAATAGGTGTGCCAAGTTCGTTTTATTAGGCTATCTAGAAAGGTGTGCCGAGTCTATCTTGTATCAAGTCTATCTTGTAGTCTCCTAACCCCTATATAAAGGAGGCTAGTTGTACATTGTTGAGAAGAGTGGAGCAAAGTTTGAAAGAGTCTTTAAGAATTTACTATGTTCAATAATATGAGTGTTTGCTAAATTCTCTCTTATTGTTCCTTTCAAAAGGCATGATATGGCTGATCCTTGAAGTAGTATAGGGCTTCGAAACATCGGGTAAGCTAGCTTGTTACAAGTACAATAGTTTTCTGAAGCTTATAACAACTAAATTTATATGTAGAATAAAAGTGTTTTCGAGTTGAGTAGCTTTGCAAACCGTTCGTGTTGATGTAGAAGCCATCCCATTTTTTAGGGAAAATCTTTTATTTCTATGATGAAATTTACAGTTCGACTTACTTTGCAATCCATCCTCTAGGATGTTGAAGCTATGCTTGTTGCAAGCCCTCCTCAGGTTGAAGCCCAGTCCCCCTTCGTAGGAAAACTATTGTGCCTGCAATCTCACTGCCTTGCCCATCGTTTCCTCGCCCTGTGCCTATTCGATTAGTATCAGAGCTAGCCAATCCTTTTGGAGGGAGGAGCAGTATGATTAGCTATGAGTGAGTCTTTTTCGTCTACGTTCAGTTCTTGTAAATTTTCTTCTTCGTCTAGTCTTTGTAAATCCGTTACCAAAGTACCTATGTCTCCTACGCTTAGTAAAACTCTTTCTTGTAAATATGAATATCTATATGAAGTAAATATACTCCTAGATGAAAATAAAGTGTCTTCTACCTACTTACCTCTCCTAAATCCTTACTCTTTCTTTGCTAAAAAGGCGACCCATCCATGGTTACAAATTCTTTCTCTAGTCCAACAAAGCCTAAAAGGGTAAAAGAATATGTTGCTGCTTCGAAACTCGATCAACATCCTATTCTTTCTACTCAAGAGAAATAGTTTGTTACCTTGCAAATTCCTGATGATTTTCCAAAGCAATGGAAAAATAACAAATTCACCCATATTCATATTGGTTCTATCCGAATCGTCTTATTATATCATGGAAGGAAAGGCCAACCTATTGTTGCACGCTGTTAATTCCTAGATACTTGATACCAAGAGTACCAACATGCTAATTTGGGTACGACTGAGGTCACCTTGAACATTGAGAGGATTTTTATCATGTTATTTCCAAATGTTAACATGTCCCTAAGTGATCCTTATCTGACTGAGGCCTTGAAGATCCAATTCCAAATACAGGGAGCTCCATAAGCTAGAGATGCTATCCAGGCAACTCTTCACTATCGGATAGCTTGACGAGTTCAGTACCATGCCATGGGTCTCTCATTACCGGTTGGAGATGATGTTTTGCTACTACATGTGGATTCCACCAATGGAATTACTACATGCACCCAAATACCCAGAAAAATACCAAAGGAAGAACTTGTAAATATTCTTCCTAACTCATTGGTTACCAACTATGAGCGAATTAGGGAACCTCCTATTGAACCTTTTCGATCCACTAAACTAATCTTTGTCAAAAAATAGGATAAAACTGTAGCCCTCAAATTTGACCACCCTCATCTCAAACAATCAAACAATACAACCTTTTCTCTTTAGATGTACCAACCTACATCCATTTCCTTACCTGAAGATGACAAGGATGCATTTGATTGGAACCTTCTAGATTTTATGAGTGAACATGATTGCAAAAAATACTTCAATCATGAAGGTCGTGACATATTGTGGTTCAAATGTCCCTTCATCGGGCACTGCCCTTGGGATATTTAATCTAACTACCAAGAATGTCTGGAGGATGAGATTGAATATGAAGAGCTAGGAAGAGAGCCAAACCCAGAAAAAGAAGGGAAAATGCTCAGAAAAGAAATTCTGTAAGCGATATGAATATGGGGACTTATCTATTGGTTCCCTGAGCCGCCCTAGAAAGTACGAATTCTCTGTCTCCTACAAACCTCAAGATTGGCAAATCCTACCTACTCCAGTCAAAAAACCTCACAACCCTCAACTCTTTATGATGAGTCCATCCATCTCCCGTCATACTCAAGAATTCACCTCAACAACAACCCTTTGAAAAATATGGTGTAAACCATGCACAAAAAATACCAAAGAAAAATGTTGCGCTTCCACTGGAGAAAAGCAACCAACAAGTGATATTGAGGCTACCATCATCTGGAAATCAGAAAATGCAATCTACTAAAACAAAGTGTTGATTAATATCGAAACTTCACTCGTTGCTCATGCATAACAAGATGATGATCAAGGTGGAAAACATTGAGAAGAAAGAGGAACAGGCATCCAATCAATATACCAGCCTTATCCGAGCCTTGAAATGCAACTGACTAATATGCAGTATTAGATCTGTCCACCAGACACCTTACTTTTTCACTTCTTTTCATAGCAACAAAAAAAGATGGATTATAATAAAGAACAAATAAGACAACTGAGACATGGACCTTTCGAGCCACAAAAAACCTGAAGCCACTATACAAAGTCCTCCTTTTCCCCTATGTCCTCACAGACATACTCACCACCTAAATTGGACTGCCCTGGTAGTACTCCTTTAATTCCACATGAACTCATATCCTTTACTCAAAAAATCAAAGATAAGACCGAATTTGACATTGCAAAATGGGTCTGGGAAAAGAAAGATGCTCTTGTAGCAGAAAAGTAGTCCAAATGAAGGAAAGAGGTTGGAGAAAATTCTAAAGAGCCAGATCTAGAAAACTTGATGATCTCAAATCAATTCTTTCGAACCTCTATGGCTTGGAAGAGGATGATAGATTAGGATCCACACCGAAGAGAAAACAAATGGCGATCCTACTGATGAAACTAAAGAAGTGTTTCGGAGTCAAGTGAGAATCTCTCATTAGACACCTCTAAGGAAGACAATCCAGCGATATAAATGAATCAACCAAGAGAACCAAAGGTTTCTGAAGTCGATGATGATCTGGATGAGATGATAGATGACCCAATTTCGGAGAGAAGACAAAAATAACCAACACTAAAATTGGTTGGAACTGGGTTCTATACTTTCACTCTCGCAGATGTCAAGGTTTCAAAATGTCCCCAAAGGATCCAAGACTTCCTTACTTGGATGGTGACGAAACACTTGGTAGAACGAGAAAAGTATCTAATCCTGTTAGAGTTCACGTCAAGGTTCTCCGGCATTCTTAGAGATTAGTGGACCTCACTGGGGATACATGACAAAAATACTTTCCTTACGTCTAATGACTTTTCTTTCAATATTAAAATTCTACATGAAGTATTTTGTGGAGATACCGACCAAAGGCAAGAAAAGCTACAAAGACAATAATCGAGATGAAGTGTGTATCATTCGACAAATACGACATTGATATTCACTTTTAGAAGATGGCAAAAATATACTTCAAACTAGGTGGATATGCTAGTCTGAAGCAAGCCTTCATTTCATTCTTGGCAAAGTTATTAGCAGGACAAACCATAACTATTGTTGAGGAAAACATCCAATCAATCACAATCCCCCAAGTCGGCTATATGAGGCAATAAATTATCCTGGCACTGAAAGATATCTATACAAAGAGATATGTTCTGAAGTAGATCATGCACAATAATTCTTCCCTTGACAAAGCTTGCAACAGGACTGACCTAATCATCTGGTCTAGTTGCTCTTGCCATGCCCCTAGAAGGAAAAGAAGATTCAATAGATACAAGAGGTTCAAATGGCCAAAGCTTATGGCAGAAGATTCAAATTCATCAGACGAACAAAATACTTCAGGAGAAATTGTCCAGGTAGGTTCCAAAAGAATGACAGATGATTTATCTGCCACAAGATTGGATACTTTGCAAAAAACTATCCTCAGGCTAGAAGACCTATTCAACTTCTTGCCGAGATAGAAGAATATGCTAATATCAAGGACAATGATCTTGAATAAGTTCTTTCATCATAAAATGAACATAATATCCCAAAAGTTCCTATGACTACATGAGAGAATTGGAAATGAGTTCAGTAGAAAAATCTATATTTTTGCCTCAGAATGATTCATGGTACAAGTCGTGGTGAGAAGTAATGGACTGTGGGATGAGTCATGGTGGAATTTTGAAGATGGATGTACATACCACGATTCACAACACGAGTCATGGTGCGTGGGTATGAGTCTTGGTTAGGAGTCGTGGTGAGACATCGGGATGCTAAGATGAAAAAGACGAGTCATGGTACAACTCGTTGTGGGAAACAATGAGTTGTGATAAGGTCGTGGTTTGGAAATTCTGTGTATGGGTGTGTTTTCATGAGTGGTGTTATGACTCATGGTAGGAAACCACGATTCGTGGTTTGTAACCAATTGAAAAGTTCAAGGAAAGTGAGAGTTGAGGCTGAGTGACAACAGGTGGCCTCACGACTCGCAGTGACATGTAACGACTCATTGTGGGCATTCATGGTATGATCTTCAGGAACCAGTCCTATGAATAGTGGTGAAGATGGGAGGTGACCACGAGTCTTCACTTCATGGTACGACTCGTGGTAAGAGTCGTGACGATTGGAAGTGTATATTTTCCAAAATTTTTGTTAAGGGTATTTTTGTAAATTCTAACCTCCTAGGTTATAAACTATGTCATTTTTAAGTGTGAAAAAGAATGTATTAAGGGTATTACTCACCTTAGATCACCCATTACTCTCCTAACACTCTAAATTAAAGAACCAAGTCCCTCAAAAGATCTCTTAAGAAATCCTAGGGGTCCTTCCTCAAGTTTCTTCTATAATCAAGGGGGGTTTCAATTTTAGCTGGCGATTGATCAATTCAGGTATGTGGGTTTATCAATGATGGTTCCTTTCAACCTCATGTCCCTTTTTCAATAAAAAATATGATCACCCAATTTCCCCAAAGCGCTAATTTCGAAAATTATCATTTCATGTTAGATTTTGAAATTTGTTCATGATTACTTTATAGAAGAGCTGATTTGATATGAAAATATCATTTCCATGATAGGGTTTACGATCTCTTCAAGTATTTTATGAAATTATGATATTTTATGATTCAAGCATGATTATGAAATTTTAGGGCTAAATTCCTTCTTATGAATTTCTTTGATCCTTTTATAAATTATTAAATATCTTAAGCCCTAATTTATGACTTATAGTTTTGATACATGATTTCCTACAAGTATCCCTCATGAATTTATGAATTGAATTATGAGGATTTTATCATGTATGTATAACTTTCATGATTTTCAAGACTATGATTATGGCTGACTCACATGCCCTATTTTATGGCTAGTTCATGTATTTCAAGCATGTTTATGATTTAAACTAGCCCATGAACATCATGCATGTTTTTCTTACTACGGTATGAGCACTATACATGTTTTGGGAGTAGTATCTAACACCGAGTAAATTATGGTTCATGCATATTTCGAGTCTCAAAACTACGTGCTAACGTAGCCATAATGGGATCTTCCTTGAGAATGTCCCCCTTTGCCCGTATGGGCCTTTCATGAGTGATATCACGCCCTTTTTCATGGTTCTACCCTTGGCAAGGTACGAACAGCCTCTCGACTAGGGGTTTATAGGTCGGGCCCCATCTGTGCTCATGTGGGGTATGTCGGTTTAAGAATCTCCCATTGTTTCTTATGTTATACATGATAACGTTATGATATTTTTGGATCAAGTTATGATTTATAAGGCTACTTTATGATTACGACTATGAAAATTTATGAACATTTTTGAAAGACTTGAGCCATCATGTTTAAGTTATGATTTCAAATGCATGACTTCAGAAATGTTATACTCTCATGTACTTTTATGTATTTTTTAGTCCCTTTTACTTAACCCGCTTAGTCAGTACATTTCAAGTACTGACCGCATACTCTATATTGTATTATCTCATGATAGGTTCGAGCAATCAGGTTCCGCCTCGCCGTTAGTCGCTCCTGTTCCAGTCCAGTCAGTCTCTACCTTTGGTGAGTCCTCATTTATCATGGACATGAAGTTTAGCTTTTGTGTTGTTATGTTATAGTTTCGGACTCTAGAGAGCTAATTGGGGGTGCTGTCTCATCAGCTTGTCAGATAGTTAGAGGCTTATTCAGACATTATGTAGTTATTTAACTTTTGTGGAGTGTTGACTATTTGTACCCTTATGAGTTCTTATATTCATACTTTCGCTTTATTCATTTTATGGTTCATTTTCACTTTTAGTTTTTCTTTTGAATTGCTATAATTATGTCATAGGTTGACTTGAGGCCATTCGTGATTCTATGTCTCGTGTCTCGATCCGGGGTTCCAACATGGATCGTGAAAATGAACCATCAGAGGAAACTCTTTTAACCATGGATATATGTAAAGACTATGGGCATGAACATTACCAAATCTCAGAGCTTGAGGATGAAATCAATTGTATCACAGATATTCCTCAGGTCAAACTTAACATTTATTCATCCAAATGGGATAAGCCGATTCAGGTTATTGCCTTTATGGATAATGGTGCAGCATTATTGCTGATGAATCCCCCAGTCCTTCCCGATGATCAATGAATTTCCCATTGGAAAAACTTCAACACTATATCAAATGGAATCCTAATGACCATAGTCATCATAAAATATCCAACCACAATTGAGTTCTTTCCAGGATTAAAGTTCAGAACAAAGCTTTTCGGATCAGATGCCCCAAGAAAGGATCTTATAATTGGATTCAACATATACATACAACTCAAGGATCAACTCCACATTGGAGCTTATGGAATAGAATTCAGAAAACAATTCAAGCCATATTCATAAGTGTCACGCCTATTACAGATCTCTGAGAATGAGCAGATCAAGAAGATTGAACAATAATTGATGGAGCATTCATGTGCTGAATCCCACAGGGAGTTTATGATGAAGTGTAAAAATCCATTATGGTTGAATGAAGAGTTTTTCATCAAACTCCTATTCAAGAAGAATGAAAAGATCAACCCAACCAAAGAAAGTCACTCTGGATGATTCCAGAACAACATCAGCTTGCAAAGAAGGAGTGTGCTGAACTCATGGTGTTTGGACTAATCAAACCATCTGATTCTCAATGGGCATGTGAATCTTTCTATGTCAACGAGAGAGCTGAGCAGACAAGAGTTAAACTCAGATTAGTCATAAACTACCAACCTATTAACCACTTCCTTCAAGATGATAAATTCCCTATTCGAAATAGGCTCACCCTATTTTCACACTAGCCAAAGCTAGATATTTCTCCAAGTTGATTTTAAATCTGGATTTTGAAAATTATGGATACATCCTGAGGAAATAATAAAAATAGGATTTTGCATTTCTGACCAACACTTTCAATGGAAAGTGATGCCATTTGGGCTGAAATCTGCACCATCCCATGTTTCAAAAAGCCATGATTAAAATCTTTCAAACCTTACTAGTGTACATTGAAGGTATACTGCTGTTCAGTGATACTTTGGAGGAACACCTCACCTTACTCCGCCATTTTCATGATATAGTAAGGGCAAATCGAGTCATGCTTTCTGCAAAAAAATGGTCCTTGTGCACAAGGAGATTGATTTCTTGGGGATGCATTACAACAATGGAGCATACAGTCCAAGTCAACACATATGTCAGGAACTGCTCAGATTTTCAGATACTAACTTCACTACAAAGAAGCTCTAGAAATTTCAAGGAGTGATATATAATGTTAGGGATTTTATTCATGAAGTCTCCAAAAAAATCTCTCCACTTACAAAAATGTTCAAGAAAAATGCCCAAGCATGGGGTAAGGAGAAAGATGAAGCATTCTAAAAAAATAAAGTAAGTGTCCCAACAGGTGAAAATTCTCTCAGATGGAAAGAAGATATTACAGGCTGATGCTAGAAATGAATATTGGAGTGCAGTTCTTCTAGAAGAAAAAGATGGTCATAGGAAGATATTCAGACATGCTAGTGGATGATTCAAATATGTGGAACAACACTATCATTCTACTCTCAAGGAAATTCTTACTTTGATGAATGGGATAAGAAGTTCAATTTCTTCTTAATTTTTACTGAATTTCTGATTGAGATGGATATGAAAGCATTTACGAAGATGATCCAAATAAATCCAATGGTACTTTCACGTCCGCAAATTCTCAGATGGGCACAATGGTTCTCCCCATACGAATTTCAGGTCAAGAACCTGAAAGGGAAAGATAATTTCCTAGAAGATTTCCTATCTCGATTAGATAAATTTGTAAAAAGGTTTTTGCTAGAGAAAACCAGGAGATGAAGGAACCAGCTGGCCAGGTCTTCATGATTACCAACCCACCAGGTCCGAGGTCATCAAAGCTGCCAAGCCATCCACCAGAGCCTACTTGAGGCGGATGAAATGAAACTTTCACATCTAATTTTGAAGGGGGAGATCCTATAGAATCCTATTCCAATTTTGCTCTTTCTAGCTCATCCAACCTATTTTAATTAAAAAATATCAAGTGGATGAATCAGAATCTTGAGAAAGTCTTTCATTTGTCTATCATTATAGACAATCCACCATCGAATTTGTCTATAGACTGACTGACTAAGTCTGGCGGATGACTTGGAAGCTTCGATGACCTGGGACCTGGTGGGTTGGTAATCAAGAAGACCTGGTTGGCTGGTTCCTTCATCTTTTTGGTTTTCTTTGGAAAGGACCTTTTTTCAAATTCATCTTATCGGGATAGGAAATCTGCCAAGAAATTATCTTTCCCTTTCAGGTTCTTGACCTGTAATTCGTATGGGGAGAAGCATTGTGCCCATCTGAGAATTTGCGGATGTGAAAGTACCTTTGAATTTATTTGGATCATCTTCGGAAATTCTTTCATATCCATCTCGATCAGAAATTCAGTGTGAATTAAGAAGAAATTGAACTTCTTGATCTCATTCTTCAAAGTAATAATTTCCTTGAGAGTGGAATGATAGTGTTGTTCCACATCTTTGAATCATCCACTAGAATATATGCATATCTTCCTACGATCATCTTTTTCTTCTAGAAGAACTGCACTCCAATATTCATTCCTGGCGTCAGTCAACAGTATCTTCTTTCCATCTGAAGAAATATGGAGAGTTTTCACCTGTTGGTATACTTGCTTTATTTTTTGGATTGGTTCATCTTGCTCCTTATCCCAAGCTTGGGCATTCTTCTTGCGCATCTTCATAAGTGGAGAGATGTATTTAGAGACTTCAGGAATAAAATCTCTAACATCATTTTCATTCTTATAAATTACTTGAGCTTCTTTGTGGTGAAGTTAGTATCTGGAAATTTAAGCAGTTCCTGACATATGTGTTGACCTGGACTGTGTGCTCCTTTGCTAAAATGCATCCCCAAGAAATCAATCTCCTTATGCACAAGGATCATTTTCTTTGTGGAGAGCATGACTCCATTTGTCATTACTATATCATGAAAATGACGGAGTAAGATGAGGTGTTCCTCCAAAGTATCACTGAACAACAGTATATCATCAATGTACACTAGTGAGGTGTGGAGGATAGGTAGAAAGATTTTGATCATGGCTTTTTGGAACAGGGATGGTGCATGTTTCAGCCCAAATGGCATCACTTTCCATTGAAAGTGTTTGTCAGGAATGCAAAATCCTGTTTTTGGTCTTTCCTCAGGATGTATCCCCAATTGCCAAAATTCAGATTTAAGATCAAACATGGAGAAATATCTAGCTTTGGCTAAGTATAAAAATAGGGTGAGCCTATTTGAAATAGGAAATTTATCATCTTGGAGGAAGTGGTTAAGAGGTTGGTAGTTTATAACTAATTTTTGCAAGCTGAAGGTATTCTGGATTCATGCCAAAGTGGCTTGCTTTGGTTGGGTTGATGTTTTCATTCTTCTTGAACGAGATTTTGATAAAAATCCCTTCATTCAACCATAATGAATTTTTTGCACTTCTTCATAAACTCCTTGTGGGATTCACCACATAAATCCTCCATTTACTGTTGTTGAATCTCCTTGATCTGCTCGTCCTTAGTGATCTGGAATAGGGGTGACACTTATGAATATGGCTTAAATTGATTTTTGAATTCTATTCCATATGCTCCAATGTGGAGTCAATACTTGAGTTTTTTTATAGATGTCGAACCCAATTATGAGATGCTTTCTTGGGACATATGATCCAATCATCTTTGTTCTGAATATTAATCTTGGGAAGAACTCAATTTTTATTGGACGTTTTGTGATGATTGTAGTCGTTAAGATTCCATTTGATGCAGTGTTAAAATTCTTATAGTGGGAAATCCGTTTATCATCAGGAAGGACTATTGAATTCATCAGCGATGATGTTGCACTAGTATCCATGAAGGCAATAACCTGAATTAACTTATCCCATTTTGATGGATAAACATTAAGTTGGACCTGAGGAATATTTATGATACTATTTATTTCTTTCTTAGCCTCTGAGATTTTGTAATGGTCATTCCCATGTTCATCATACACATCCATGGAGAAAAGAATGTCATCTGATGGTTCATCTTCTAGTGAAAAAATTGATTCAAGATCATTGTTCTTGATATCCGCATATTCTTCTATCTCGGCAGGAAGTTGGATAGATCTTCTCGCTTGAGGACAGTTCTTTGCAAAGTGTCCAATTTGTGGCAGATAAAGCATATTTCATTCTTCTGGAACCTTCCTGGACGCTTTCTGTTGAAGTATTTTTTCCGCCTAGTGCATTTGGATCTTCCGCCGGTAGGCTTTGGCCATTTGAACTTCTTGTATCTATTGAACCTGCTTTGACTTTTGGGGGCATGGAAAGAGCAATAGGACCCGATGATTAGGTCAGTTCTGCTGTAAGCTTTATCGAGGGGATAGATTATTTTTCATGATCTGCCTTAGAATAGATCTCTTTCTACAGATATCTTCCAGTGCCAGGAAAATTGCTTGCCTGATATAGCCGACCTGAGGGATTGTGATTGACTGAAACTTTTTCTTGACAATGGTCATGGTTCAACTTGCTAACATCTTTGGAAAGGATGAAATGAAGGCTTGCTTCAAACTGGCGCCTCCACCTAGTTTGAAGTATGTTTTTGCCATCTTTTAGAAATGACTATCAATGACATCTCTGTCGAATGATACACACTTCATCACAAAGAATTGTCTTTGTAGCTTTTCTTACCTTTGACCTGTGTCTCCATAAAAGACTTCATATAGGATTCTGATCCCAAGTAAAGTCCTGGGACATGAGGAATGTATTTTTATCATGTATCCCAAGTGAGTTCACCAATCTCTAAGGATGCCGCAGAACCTTGATGTGAATTCTGACAGGATTAGGAGGTGATTATGTCTGTGACGACATAGTGAAAAAAGAGGACTTTGTACAGTGGATCTGGGTTCTTTGTGTCTCAAAAGGTCCATGTCGCAATTGTCTTATTTATTGTTTAATATCAGTCATCTTTTTTTGTTGCTTTGAAATGAAGTGGAAAAGAGAGGTGCCTGTTGGACAAATCTCATACTACATATTGGTCAGTCACAATTCCAAGGATTTTATAAGTCCAACATACTGAGTGGATACATGTTCCACTTTTTTTCGATGTTTTTCTCCTTGCTCATCGTCTTGTTCTGTGTGTGAGCAACATTTGTAAAATAAGTGCCGATATTGGTCAGCTCTTTGTTCTGGAAGAACACATTTTTTGATTGCCAGTTGATGGTAGCCCCATTATCACTTGTTGGTGGCTTTTCTCCAGTGGGAAGCACAACATTTTCCTTTGATATTTTTGGTGCATGGTTTACACCATTTTTTTCAAAAGGTTGTTGTGAGGGGATTTCTAGAGCATGGCTGGAGCTGGATGGACTCATCATAAGAAGTTGAGGGTTGTGAGGTTTTTTGGCTGGAGTAGGTAGGGTTGGCCAATCTTGAGGTTTGTAGGAGACAAGAAATTCATACTTTTTAGGGTGGCTCAGGGAACCAATAGATGGATCCCAAATTTGTATCTCTTATAGAATTTCTTTTTCAAGCATCTTCCTTATTTTATTTTTGGGTTTGTCTCTACCCCCATGTAGCACTTCATATTCAATCTCATCCTCCAAAAATTCTTGGAAGTTACATTCAATATTCCAAGGACAGTGCCCGATGATGGGACATTTGAACCATTATATGTCACGACATTCATAATTGAAGTGTTTGATCCAATCATATTCACTCATAAAAGATGGAAGGTTTCAATTGAATGCATCTTCGTTAGCTTCAGGTAAGGGAATGTATGTAGGTTGGTATATTTGAAGAGAAAAGGCCATACTGTTTGGATTTTTGAGATGAGAGTGGTCAAAGCTGATGGCTATAATTTTCTGATGTTTTGTAACAAAGACTGATTAAGTGGATCGAAGAGGTTCAACAGGAGGTTATCTCATATGCTCAGAGTTGGTAACCCATGAGTCAAGAAGAATTTTGACAAGTTCTTCCATTAGTATTTTTCTGGTTATTTGGGTGCATGTAGTAGTTCCGCTGGTAGCATCTACATATAGTAGCAAAGCATCATCTCCACTCGAAAATGAAAGATCCATGGTATTTTTCTAAACTCGCCAAGCTATCTGATAGTGAAGATATTCCTTGATAGCATATCTAGCTTGTGGAGCTCCCTGTATTTGGACGTGCATCTTCATGGCCTCAGTCAAATATGGATCACTTAGGGACATGTTGAAATTTATAAATAACGTGACAAAAACTGTCCCATCATTCAAGGTGAAAGGCACGCAACAACAGGTTGGCCTTTTCTTCTGTGATATGGCAAGTCGATTCGGACAGCACCAAAATGAATATGGGTGAATCCGTGAATTTTTTATTTCTTTGAAAAATCATTCCTGAATTTGCTGGGTAACAAGTTGTTCCTTCTGAGTCGCAAGAGTAGGATGCTAATCGAGTTTCGAATCAGCAACATATTCTTTTGCCCCTTTAGGCTTATGTTGGATTAGGGAAGGAATTTATAATCATGGATGGGTCATCTTTTTAGCAAAGGCAAAGTAAGATTTTAGGAGAGGTAAGTACGTAAAAGACACTTTATTTTCATCTGGAAGTATATCTTCTTCACAAAGATAATCATATTTACAAGAAAAAGTTTTACTAAGTGTAGAAGATATAGGTACTTTAGTAAAAAATTTACAAGGACTAGACGAAGATTAAAATTTACAAGAACTAGACGTAGACGAAAAAGACTCACTCATAGCTAACCAAATTGTTCCTCCCTCCAAAATGATGGGCTGGATCTGAT
Organism: Datura stramonium; assembly: GCA_018107945.1. Classification (NCBI taxonomy): domain Eukaryota; kingdom Viridiplantae; phylum Streptophyta; class Magnoliopsida; order Solanales; family Solanaceae; genus Datura; species Datura stramonium. Next base: position 66,800 of record JACEIK010005849.1, read on the forward strand.
ACCAATCGAATAGGCACAGGGCGAGAAAATAGCGGGAAAGGAGGCGAGATTGTAGGCATAATAGTTTTCCTACAAAGGGAGACTGGGTTTCAACAATTCGGAGGATGGCTGCCAACATACCCGGCTTCAACATCCCGAAGGACGACTTTCCAAGTCAGTCGAATAGTAAATTTCATCATAAAAATATAATATTTTCCCTACAAAATTATATGGCTTCTATATCCACCCGAACAGTTTGCCAAGCTACTCAACTCGCAAAAACTTTTACTCTACTTATAAATTTAGCTGTTATAAACTTCGAAAAACTATTGTACTTATAACAAGATAGCATACATGATATTTTGAAGCCCTATACTACTTCAAGAATCAGCCATACCATGCCTTTTGAAAGGAAGAATAAGAGAGAATTTAGCAAACACTCATATTATTGAACATAGAAAATTTTTACGGACTTTTTCAAACTTCGCTCAACTATGCTCTACAATGTACAACCTAGACTCCTTTATATAGGGGTAGGATACTACAAGATATACTTGATACAATATAGACACAGACACCTTTCTAGACAGCTTAATAAAATGAACTTGGCACATCTATTTATATGGCCTAATAAAAATAAATTGGGCATGCTTATCTAAGCACAATCATTTATAAAAACTAATAACAAGAGACGCCTAATGAAACAAATATCTTATTATAACAACTAGCCTAATATGTCCAAGGAAGTCCATGTGATGGCATGTGAAGTGGGGCCTGCTTTAATCTTCATATGGGTAGTAAACTTCAGTGGGTAATCTGAGGCGGTGAGCTTCCATATTCTTGCACACGTCATCAACCTTTCTCCAATGTGACAAAGTTTGGAGGTGTTTCTGGTGGGTTTTGAGATTCCTTCATCCGTATTCCATCGGAAGCCATGTTTTCTATCGAAGAAACTCCTCTTGTCCAAGCTTCTTTTCAATGATCTTGTGAAGTAACATTTTCTGTTTGACGTTCCTTCCATGGCTTGCTTCATATTTTGACAGCTTTATGATGGAGTATTTAATGGAATATTTAATCTTATCCGTGTGATGGCCTGATTGATATCATCGCTGGTGATCTCGTAGGGTGCTTGATATCCCTTTGGTGCTTGTCGGACTTTTTCCTAGTAAGGATGTTTATCATTGTGGTTCCATGGCACTCATTCTTTTGGCCAAACCTTTTATGGAATGTGTCTAGTTTGCTGGAAGATAAACCTTTGTGCTTCGTAATATTCATCTTTCAAGGACAAAATAGAGACTAAAAATTTCCAACAAAATGAGAGTTCTGGCTCAACATGGACTTTTCCATCGATTTGCATTATCAGTCGATATAACATGAACACCTTTGCATCGCATGAATTCTTGAAACATTGAGCCCAGTATTTTCATTGCCTAAATCATTGTAGGAATATTTTAAAAGATGGTTCAATCTTGTCAAAGTCCCTGAATACGTTGCACTTGAATCCATCAATATATAATACTAGTGACATAAGTACCAGAAGAACCATAAGATCTCCTGTGCAAAAATATTGACAAGTGGTATGAACACATGACAAAACAGTTTTCTAGGTTGACTCCGTGCGACTTTAGGATAGATCCTTCATATTTTCTAAACACCTGTAGCTCAGAGAATGTCCATCATTCTATCAGGATGGATGGATTGAATGGGTTAACATACTAACTTAATAAGTCCGGTGGATGGCTTGGCAGCTTCGATGACCTGGGACCTGGTAGGTTGGTAATCATGAAGACCTAGCCGGCTGGTTCCTTCATCTTCCTGATTTTCTTTGGAAAAAATCATTTTACAAACTCATCTAGCCGGGATAGGAAATCTGCCAGGAAATTATCTTTCCCTTTTAGGTGCTTGACCTGAAATTTCTATAGGGAGAACCATTGTGTCCATCCGAGAATTCATCGATGTGGAAGGACCTTTGGATTTATTTGGATCATCTTTGAAAATGCTTTCATGTCCATCTCGATCATAAATTCAGTGTGAATTAAGAAGAATTGAACTTCTTGATCCCATTCTTCACACCAAAAATTTCCATGAAGAGGAATGATAATATTGATTTGCATCTTGAATCTTCGCTATCATGTCAGGGTACCTTCCTACAACCATCTTTTTCTTCTAGAAGAAGCCCTCCAATATTCATTATTGGCGTCAGTCTACAATATCTTCTTTCCATCTGAAGGAATATGGAGAGTTTCTTTTTTGTTGGGACACTTGCTATTTTTGGATTGCTTTCATCCTTCTGTGTGAGATATATATATATATATAGATGTTCTGGGGAATAAAATCTCTAACATAATTTATATCTCTTAGAAATTGCTGGAGGCCTTACCGTGGTGAAGTTAGAGTCTGATAATCTGAGAAATTCCTAATCTGAGAAATTCCTAACATATATATGAACCTAGACTATATGCTCCATTGTTGAAATGCGTCCCCAAGAAATGAATCTCCTTCGGCGTAAGGACCATTTTTTTTGCGGAGAGCACTACTCCATTTTCCTTACTATATCATGAAAATGATGGAGTAAGGTGAGGTGTTACTTTAAAGTATCACTGAAGAGCATTTTATCGTCAATGTACACTAGTGAAGTGTGGAGGATAGGATGAAAGATTTTAATCCTGGCTTTTTGGAATAGGGATGGTGTAGGTTTTAGCCCAAATGGCATCACTTTCCATTGAAAGTGTTGGCCAGGAATGCAAAATCCTATTTTCTCCTGGTGAATTTGGATCTTCTGCCTATAGGCTTTGGTGATTTGAACTTTCCTATATCTCGTGAATCTACTTTGCCTTCTTGGGGAATGGCAAGAGAAATTGGACCAGGTGATTAGGTCTGTTTTGCTACAAGCTTTATCGAGGGCTGGATCATAGTGCATGATCTGCTTAAGAACAAATTTATTTGTACAAATATCTTCTAGTTCCAGGAAAATTGCTTTACTGATATAGCCTACTTAGGTGCTTTAGATTCATTGGAAGTTTTCCTAGAAAATCTCCACGGTTCGTCCTGCTAACACCTTTCGCAAGGATGAAATGAAGGCTTGCTCTAAACTGGCGTCTCCACCTAGTTCAAAGTATATTTTTCCATCTTCTAAAAGTGAATATCAATGGCGTCTCTATTGAATGATACACACTTCATCTATAAGAATTGTCTTCGTAGCTTTTCTTGCCTTTGGCTGGTATCTCCACAAAAGAATTCATGTAGAATTCTGTTGTTGAAAGAAAATATCTGTGACATGTGGAAAGTATTTTTATCATGTATCCCCAGTGAGGTCTACCAATCTCTACGGATGTCGGAGAACCTTGACGTGAACTCTGACAGGATTATATACTTCTCTCGCTCTACCAAGTGTTTCGTCACCATCCAAGTAAGAAAGTTTTGGATCCTTTGAGCCCATTTCGCAACCTTGACATCATCGAGAGTGAAAGTATGAAACCCAATTTCAACCAATTTTGGTGTTTGTTTCTATGGTCTTCTTTCTGAAATTGGGTCATCTATCATCCCGTCCTGATCATCGATGACTTCAGAAACTTTTGATTCTCTTGGTCGGTTCATGTATATCGGTGGATTGTCTTTCTCAGAGGTGTCTAGTGAGAGATTCTCACTTGACTCCAAATCTTCTTCTTCAATTTCTTTAGTAGGATCACTATTTGTTGTCTCTTTAGTACTAGATCCTAAGATATCATCCATTTCCAAGCCATAGAGGTCTGGAACAACTTGATCTGAGATCATCAAGTTTTCTAGATTTTGCTCTTTAGAACTTTCTCCAACCTCTTTCCTTCATTTGGACTACTTTTCTGCTACAAGAGCATCTTTCTTTTCCCAGACCCATTTTGCAATGTCAAATTTAGCCTCATCTTTTGTTTTTTGAGTAAAGGATATGGGTTCATGTGGAATGAAAGGAGAAGTAGTACAAGGGCGGCCTAATTTAGGTGGCGAGTATGTACTTGACGACATAGGAAAAAAGGAGGACTTTGTAGAGTGGCTTTATTTTTTTTATGGCTCAAAAGGTCCATGTCTCAGTTATCTTATTCGTTCCTTAATGTCAGCCATATCTTTTTGTTTCTGTGAAAAGAGTGAAAAAGTGATGTGCCTGGTGGACAGATCTCATACTTCATGTTTGTTAGTTGCAATTCTAGGACTCTTATAAGTCCAACATGCTGAGTTGATGCCCGTTCCACTTTCTTTTTGATGTTTTACACATTGCTCATCATCTTGTTCTGTGTGTGAGCAAGTTCTAGAGGGAAGTGCCAGTATTGGTCAGCACTTTGTTCTAGAAGATTGCATTTTCCAATTGATGGTAGCCTCAATATCACTTGGTGGCTTTTCTCCATTGGGAAGCACACCATTTTTCTTTGGTATTTTTGGTGCATGGTTTACACCATCTTTTTCAAAGGGTTGTTGTGAGGGGAATTCTGGCATATGACTGGAGCTGGATGGACTCATCATAAAGAGTTGAGAGTTGTGATGTTTTTTGGCTGGAGTATGTACGGTTGGCCAATCTTGAGGTTTGTACGAGACAAGGATTTCATACTTTCTAGGGTGGCTTTGGGAACCAATAGATGGATCCCATCTTTATATCGCTTACAAAATTCATTTTTCTAGCACCTTCCCTTCTTCTTTTTGGGTTTGTCTCTCTTCCCATATAGCTTTTCTTATTCAATCTCATCGTCCAGACATTCTAGGTAGTTACATTCAATATCCCAATAGGCAGTGCCTAGTGAAGGGACATTTGAACCCACCATATGTAACGACCTTCATGATTGAAGTGTTTGATCCAATCATGTTCACTCATAACAGCTGGCAAGTTCCAATCGAATGCATCCTCATCATCTTCAGGTAAGGGTATAGATGTAGGTTGGTACATCTGAAGAGAAAAGGCTGTAATGTTTGGTTTTCTAAGATAAGAGTGGTCAAAACTGATGGTTACAGTTTATCCTTTTTTTTATAATGATTGGTTTAGTGGATCAAAGAGGTTCAACGAGAGGTTCTCTCATTCGCACATAATTGGTAACCCATGAGTCAGGAAGAATTTGACAAGTTCTTCATTTGGTAATTTTTTTGGGTATTTTGGTGCATGTAGTAGTTTCGTTAGTGGTGTCTACATGCAGTAGCAAAGCATCATCTCCACCTGGAAATGAAAGATCCATGGGATGATTCTGACTTCGTCAAGCTATCTAATAGTGAAGAGTTGCCTGGATAGCATCTCTAGCTTGTAGAGCTCCCTATATTTTGACTTGGATCTTCAAGGCCTCAGTCAGATATGGATCACTTAGGAATATGTTGAATTTTGGAAATATCGTGACAAAAACTGTCCTAGCTTTCAAGATGACCTCAGTTGTACCCAAATTAGCATGTTGGTACTCTTAGTATCAAGTATCAAGGAGTGAAAGGCGTGCAACAATAGGTTTTCCTTTCCTTCCGTGATATGACAAGGCGATTCAGACATCACTGATCACGGGAAAAAATATAGGTCCCGTGATACACTTTACAACTTAAATGAGTCGTGTTTTCTAAGCTATTCGATACATTTTCATGTGATTTTATATAAAAGTGAAGATAAGTGCTAACCAACATGATTAGCTTTATTTTGTAGGTTTTTGATGACTTTTGAGGAGCAAATTCATGAGTTGGTGAAGTAGAGGCTTGGAGACGGAAGAAACACGCAAATGTCGGCAAGGAGGAGGCTCAAAACAGCCCGCTGCTTGCGACAGCACGTGCCACGGCGACGAGTGCCAAGACAGCCCCCTGCCGCGTTGGCAGTGTGCCCGCGGCGGGAGTGGCAGTGGACCTGGTGCAGCGCTGCCTGGCGTGCCCACTTTTTGCCAACGCGAGGTGCTGCCGAGCCGAGTTTCGGGCGATTTCAGCCTCCTTGATAAGGCCGATAACGCGGAGAAGCGATACTCAGCGTTTTCAAACGACCGTTGCTTGACTATTAAGAGGACAAATTTCTACTATTATAAGTAACACACTTAGGTTTTATTTTCACATATTCGACTTGGTGGAGCAAGAACGTGGGTTACGAGCAACATTAGGACAGAAATTTCTGAGGTTCTTCTCTATCTCTTTCTTTCCCTTTCAATTGCTTGTATGATTAACACTGTTTTGGATGTTTTAATCACAAATGAGTGGCTAATTCTCCTTCTTTGTGAGGTTATGAACTTTGTGTTGCATGTAATTATTGAATTCTTGGTTTTAATTTTCTCTTTTCTTCCATGGTTGTTCTATTTAATTCTTGTTCCTACTACATTAATGTCTGGCCAATGTTAGTGTAAATCCAAAAGTCCGTTTTCACCCGAGGAGGTAAGAAATTGGAAAGTTGTGAATTAATAGGATATGATCTTTTCTTGGTTCGGGAGATTGGGAATTGGTTACCTTCGGGATAGAAATATGCCGAAGTCGTATTAGTCATGTGTGGAATCGGTTTCGTATTGCTAGAACTTGAATTCCCTTCTTATCCGCGAAAATGTGGGGTGGAAGGTTCATGATTCTTAAGTAGGGTTAAATACGAGTTTTAATCCATAGGCGTAGTTCCGACTAACTTAGCCAGGAGAAAGATAAACCATGTACCTCGATAATGAGTTTCTTCACATGTTCTTTGTAGCCTCGGCTTGTACTCTCATCATAGTTAAGACTCAATTGTATAGATAGTTTGGTTTAGTATAAACATATCTTCCAAAATACAAGAAACTTTTCTTTCTGTTTGTTGTCTTCATTGTTAGAGTTTTAGTAAATTAACGCGAAAGGTTTTACCCGTAGTCAGTCCTTTTAGGTTCGACATTAGGTTCTTAAAGAGCCACTATATTACTTGCTGACACAACCCGTACACTTGCCGGGCTCATCAAGTTTTTTGAGCGCCCGTTACTTAGGGCGCTTAATCGGTAAAAAATTTATTTTCTTAAGTGTTAGTTAATTCTATACAAAGCGCGACAACGTGTTTTTAATTTTTATTTTATTTTAAAAAGAAAAAAATATAAAAATTTTTGATTGTTTTTAGTTACCCTTCTTGACATGACATCTTGGAACATAAATGGTTTAGATGGTGAATACTCATACTTTGATGAGTCTTGTCGTAATTTCGGAGGGGACACCACTTGTGGCAACACTATAACACGTGTAACATATGTGGTGGTCAAGATGGCCATTAGGATGGCTGTCCGAATGCATACTCCCATCCCCAAGCCCCTACCAACAGTCATACATTGTTTTTCTGAACACTTAGGCATGATGGAAATGAGGACTTGGGGACGCCAAGCTCGATTAGAAGACATGCTAAGCAGATGCTTGAGCAAACCCAGAAGCAACGAGGGAAGTGATGGAAGAAATGAGAATTCAGCTAGCAGAGAATGGAAGCTCTAAAAAGGATGAACATTAAATTCACAGATATTGCGAGTGACTTGTGACAAATTGCGGAGTACTTGATTATAGGCGATATTCAAGAGGAACTACAAGAGAAGACAAGAGCGAATCTTCAGATGAAGCCCGACAGTTAACACCTCTTGAGTGTCCCCGTGAGGAGCTCATACTTGTAGAAAATCCATTCGGGGGAGAAGAGATAGAGTATCCACCATTTGCAAATACTGGAGAGATAGATGTTGATGCGTAGGAGGCTGCCACAAGTAAGGGGGTCAATTGCATTACGGTTTAGGAACCAAGGTGCATTGGACCTCACTCGAGCATTTCTACCTTAAGTTTGGTTGACAGAAATAGAAATAGAGTCTTCCAAGCTTATGGAGAAATGTCAAGAGGAGGACCAAGTCCCATATACTCTGAAATTGCCGAGCCCAATGGGCAAATGACTTAACACTTAAGGGCCAATAAGTGCAAAAGGCAACCTCTACAACTTGGTCCTTACAATTTTTCACCACCACCCTAAACATAAGAGGAAATTAGAGAATAAATTAGGGTGAGATTCATATCCTCAAGGTGGAGAAAAAGTGGTGAAACTTGATACGTCGTGCGCGACGTAAAATTAGCGCTGCTTGGGGAGGCAACCAAGGGTACCACGGAGTACCATTTTAATTTCTTGCACTTTTATTGATTTTATTTATTTTCATCTTTTGTTGTTTTGGTGGAAAGTTAAGCACGGATGGAGGGAGATGCAGTACCGTGAGGGAAGCTAACAAGTGTGGAAGAGAAAAAGTGTGGGGTGAACGCACTTTGCAAATTTGAACGAAAGAGCGGCTGTTGGCTGGGCCTAAAGGCCCCGGGGGTATTTCTCACCCTCTTGGAAAGGTTAATTTGATGCTATGAGGACATAGCATGATTTAAGTGTGGGGTGAGGGAAATTTCAAAAGAAATTTCAAAAATTTTCTGTGCTTAACAAATTTTGGTGAATATAATGCTTGTGGAAGAAAAAAAAAATATTTGGAGAAATTTGAAAATTTTGGTGAGTCAAGCATGAATTCATCACCGTTGGTTTTCTTGTCGGTTTTTTTTTAAAATGAGGGGGTCTTTAGGCCAGAAGAATAAAAATTTTTATTTTTTTTTTTTTTTTTAGATTATGCGTATATAATGTTTTAGTCATAGTTAGGGACTGTTTAGACGATGGATGGATGATAGTCTTGAGGAAAAATTAGTCAATAGGTTTTTGTTCTTTTTTGTAAACTCATAGCTAATGGATGCTTGATATTCTTTTTATGTGTTATGAATGATTGTGAGATGCAAGTATGTTTAGTATTGAAAACATGTAAATGTATAACTTTGTTTGAGACACTAGGCTCAACTTGACTCGATATGATTGAAGCTTAATTTCAAATTCTTGTGATTAAGTGAGTAAGAGTCCATTTGAATTTGTCTTGAATTGAGCATGTGCAATGAGTGTAAGGTTTTAGGTATTATTTATTGTGGAATGTCTAGAACTTGCACGGTGTGTGCTTATGAAGCGAAATGAAGGATGTAGAATTGTAGGAGATGATTTAGGCATTTCTTTGGGCGGAGCCAAATCTTTATCCCGCGTTTACCTACAGCAGAATATTAATCTAGTCAGCCCCATTGAGCATTAGCCTATTCTTTGATAGCTGCGACATAAGCTTAACCATTTTTATTTCATTAGCCTTGAATTTGATCCAAAACTCAGAAGCGCTTAAGTGAAAATCGAAAGAGTAAGGGTAGAGGAGAATGAAAAGAAATGAAAAGTAGCAAGTTGTAGAAGTTGAGAAAAGGTCGAAGGTGCACTTGTGTAAAGATGGTTGATTGTTAGTAAGGAGTAAGAAAACAAATGAATGAAAATTATTTATACAACTCCTTACTAATGAGATAAAGAAGATGCCTAAAAGAAATGGGGGAGCAAAGGAGAAATAAAACTACCAAGGATAAAAAGGGAAGTAAGGGAAGGGAAGTTGAGGAAATGAGGGTGTGGATGTATTGAAGCGCTTAGGGAAGATAGTCACTATTGCCGTCACAATAGTACCTACCTACACTGAGTTACATTACAACTAAATCCTAATTGATCTTACATTCGCACATCCTCAAATTAGTGAAATACAACACCAAAGGGCAAGCTTATGGGTCATTAAATGGTACATGTGAATTCTTTATGAAATTGAGTGAGGTGATTATGTTCCCACACATGTTGTGATGTAAAAATTGTTTTTGCGTGGTGGGGTAACTCTCTTTGGTGAGGGCATGTTTAATGAAGGATGAAATTCATGTGGGATTTCTTAATCCAGTTGATTGACATGAGTTGCTAAGATTGAGAGTCGATTCTTGAGGTTGAGAAGTCTTAACATAGTTGTATTTCATAGCATGTTTTATTTTGGCTTGTATCTTAAATATCCCTTAATAGTAATTTGAATTATCTTGCTAGATTAGTTATCGCCCGAGTCTTTATGCACATGATATGTAAAAGGTTGTTCGGGCCGAACAAGATTTTAAGTGTGGGGTTGTGATCCACGGGAAAAAATATAGGTCCCGTGATAAACTTTACAACTTAAATGAGTCGTGTTTTCTAAGCTATTCGATACATTTCATGTGATTTTATATAAAAGTGAAGATAAGTGCTAACCAACATGATTAGCTTTGTTTTGTAGGTTTTTGATGACTTTTGAGGAGCAAATTCATGAGATTCAGTGATAGGGCTTAGGCCGGAAGAAACACGCAAATGTAAACAAGAGAGCTCAAGCGACCACTGTGCGTCGGCAACATGCAGCAGGCAGAGCTGCCCAAGACAGCCCCGCACGCGTTGGCAACGTGCCGGCGAGGTGGCACTGCGATGAACCTGAAGTACGCGCTGCCACAGCTTAGCGTGCCACCTTTACCAGCACTTGAGAGTCTTTGCCGGGAGTCGAGGACCCCCGGGCGATTTCGAGAAAGCCTCAGCAATAGGAGCCGTAGCACGTGAAGGCAATACTCAGCGTTACACTCGTGACACGTTGCTTGTTATTAGGGACAAATTTCTACTATTATAAATAGCACACTAGGTTTATTTTCACATATTCGACTTGGTGGAGCAGAACGTGGGTTACGGGCAACATTGAGGACGAAATTTCTAGGGTTCTTCTCTATCTCTTTCTTCTTCCTTTCGATTGCTTGTATGATTAACACTTGTTTTAGGATGTTTAATCCACAAATGAGTGGCTAATTCTCCTTCTTGCGAGGTTATAGACTTTGTGTTGTCATGTAATTATTGAATTCTTGGTTTATTCTCTCTTCCATGGTTGTTCTATTTAATTCTTGTTCCTACTACATTGTCATGGCCAATGTTAGTGTAAATCCAAAAGTCCGTTTCACCCGAAGGGCAAGAAATTGGAAAGTTGTGAGTCGCAGGATATGATCTTTTCTTGGTTCGGGAGAATTGGGAATTGATTTACCTTCGGGATAGAAATATACCCGAAAATCGTATTAGTCATGTGTGGAGCAGGTTTCCTGATTGCTAGAACTTGAATTCCTTCTTATCACGAAAATGGAATTGGAAGGTTCTTGATTCTTAAGTTGGGTTAAACTCGAGTTTTAATCCACCCAGAACGTGGATTAGGCTAAGCGGCCAGGAGGAAAAGATAAACCATGTACCTCGATAATGAGTTTCTTCACATGTTCTTTGTAGCCACCGGCATACTCTCGTCATAGTTAAAGACTCAATTGTAGATAGTTTAATTGTAGTATAAAAACATATCTTCCAATACAAAAACTTTTCTTCTGTTGTTGTCTTAAATTTATTATGGTTTTAGTAAATTAACACTTGAAGTTTTACCATTAGTCCGAATCCTTTTGGGTTCGACATTGGGTTCTTAAAAAGAGGCCACTATATTACTTGTACCTTTGTACACTTGCGGAGCTCATCAATCACCAAAAATTAATATGGGTGAATCCATTGATTTTCCATTGCTGGAATATCAGTTGGGAATTTGTAGGGTAACAAGTTTGTTCACTTGTTGGTAGAAAGAATAGGATGCGTCGAGTTTCAAGCGGTAGCATATTCTTTTACACCTATGAGCTTATATTGGACCGGGGAATGGTATGTAACCATGGATGGGTCGTCTTTTTAGAGAAAGGTAGAGTAGTTTAGGAAGGTAAGTGGGTAGAGCAATTTATTCATCTGGAATTTTTACTCTACTTCATAAGATGATCACATTTATAAGAAAAGAATTTTACTAAGTGTAGAGACAGGTACTTTGTTACTTGATTTACAAGGACTAGGCGAAGATGAAAATATACAAGGCGGACATAGACGAAAGACTCATGTGCGCTAACAAGCTTGCTCCTCCCTCAAAAGGATGGGATTGGCTTTGACACCAATCAAACATGCATATGGCGAGAAACGGTGGCAAGGCGGCGAGATTACATGCACAATAGTTTTTCTATGAAATGGGACTAGGCTTCAACATTTGCGAGGATGGATTTCCACCAAACCAGCTGCGAACATCCGGAGGGGCGATTTGCCAAGTTAGTCCAAGCTTGATAGAATTAGGCTGCCACAGTACTACTTCTCCTTTCATTCCACATGAACCCCTTATCCTTTACTCAAAAAATAAAAGATGTGACAATATTTGACATTGCAAAATGGGGATTTGGAAAAGAAATATGCTTTGCGGCGAAAAGCACTCCAAGCGAAGGGAAAGATGTTGGAGGAAAAGTTCTAAAGACGAGATCTATAAAATTTGATGATCGTAGATCGAGTTCTTCCACACCTTATGGCTTGGAAGAGGATGATAACAGGATCCAATACTAAAGACACAACGAGATAGGATCTTTTGAAGAAAGCTGAAGAGCGAGATTCAGAGTCAAGTGAGATCTCTCACTAGATACCTTCGAGGAAGATAATCCACCGTATACATGTGAAGCGACCAAGAAAACCAGTTTCTGAAGTCAATGATGATCCGGACGGAATGATAGATGATTCGAACATTCTAGAAAGAAGGCGAACAGCCAACACCAAAATTGGTTGGAGGCCAGGTCTGGCCTTTTCACTCTCGATGATGTCAAGGTTGCTAAATGGCCTCCAAAGGATTCAAGACTTCCTTACTTTGATGGTGGCCAAACACTTGGTAGGCTAGAAATTATCTAATTTTTAAAATAGATGTCAAGGTTTTGGCATTCTTAGAGATTGAGTGGACCTCCTTTGAGGGATACATAAATACTTTCCCTCACATACAGGACTTTGCTTTCCAACATCAGAATTCTACATGTTGTCTTTTGTGGAATATAACCAAGGAAAGAAATTCCACCATAGACAATTCTTCAAGATGAAGTGGTATCATTAGACGGGGATTCTATTGATATTCACTTACAAAAGATGGCAAAAATATACTTCGAACTAGGTGGAGTTGCCAGTTTCAAGCAAGCCATCGTTTAATCCTTAGAAATTTGTTAGCAGGGATGAACCATGATTGTTGAGGAAAAGTTCTAGTTAATTACAATCCTCTAAGTCGGCTATATCAGGTAAGCAATTTTCCAAACAACTTGGAAGATGTTTGTATAAATGAATCTGTTCAAAGAAGATCATGCACAATAATCCATCCCTCAATAAAGCTTGTAGAAGAACTGACCAATCACTAGGTCAGAGTTGCTCTTGCCCATGCCCAGGAGAAGGCAAGGAATATTAATAGATACGAAGTTCAAATTCCAAAGCCTATCGGTGTAAGATAAAAATTCACTAGGAGAACGAAATACTTTGAAGAAAGCGTCCGGGAGGTTCAAAGAATGAGCTGATGCTTTATATTGTATAAGATTGCACTTTGAAAAGAATTATCCTTAGGCTAGATGTAACACCCCAGAAACTTTTTTTAGACCAAATTCAAAAGTTGCATGAAAAACCACAAATTGAGAAAAAGATTTTCTATCTCGGATGACCCCTACAACGGACCATTGCTTAACTTGAGTTGTGAGTTTATGACAACTTTATTCTAGGGAAAACAATGAGTCATTGTATGACCCATTGATCCTAACAACGAGCCGTCTTGTTGCTGTTGAATCCCAATTCGAGGAGGTCACGAGACCCTTTCCCAGAGCACAATGGGGAGGAAAAATGGCCGTGGTAGACTCCAATGAGCTATTGTTACCACCCCATCCTCGGTTCTAGAACCGAGCATGGACTTTACGAAGGGATACAATGGCCCATTGGTACTACCAATGAGTCATTGTTATCGCCCCGTCGTCCTAACTTGATTTTCTTACTAGTTCCAGCCGAGGTATCAATGACGTTATTTGCTTCCAACGGACCGTTGTACCTAATCGTGGGTCACTAGTGAGAATTTGGTTTACGGAATCTAAAAACCACGGCCGGATTGACGGAAACATCGTTTCTACCAAGGCTCCTTTTGAGGGAGTCCATTAGTTCTACGTCGACCCGATTTCAATTTTATTTCGGGGTTACTTTTGTAATTTACCACCTTTTGATCCCTAAACCATGTTATTTTGGAATTCACTTAGGAGGACAAAAATGGATAGAATGACATTCCCTTCACTTTCCACTTTCATTCTCTAAAAATGAAGCTGTAAATGATCGGGAGTTGAGACATAAGCTAGAGCGAACATCAATCATCTCGATTTTCTCGGGAATTTTCTTTAGGATTTCTTCTATAGGTATGTAGGAATTCCAACAAGGAGATTTTTTTTTTTTTTTTTTTTCTCCCCTTGTTCCCTAAAACTCTTTCACATTCACTATGGTTAACCTGAGTGTTTCAAAGTGAAGATTTTGTTGCCATACCTTGAATAATTTATGTGAATCCTACTTTATGTTTGTTGTAGCTAATTTCCACTAGTTTGTGACTAAAATGATGCCTATTCCAGTGACGTAGAATTTTAGCTAACTTTTGGAAGCGAAGGAAATTAGAATTTTGTATATTTACTAAATTATTGAACCATGCTTTAATCCTTTAAAGTTAGGAAATTCCTACAGTAATTGTATGTATCAGAAACTTCGGTTAAAGATTTTAATTGGTTAGTCTTGAATTCCAGAAATTTTATTTACTCAATATCGCTCGGGATTGTAGGTCGCCTCAATGGATTTTGCCCAACCTCGGATTGACCAACACTTAATGTCGAGTGATGGTTTGACTATAGTCTTTTCAAGAGGTGTCGGTGGGGCCTCTCGGTTATCGAGACTTAGAATCGGATTACGATTGTGGTCCTTTAGGCGGTCATGACATTTCAGTATGTAGTTATGACCAGCCACAGGGCCTAGTTCAGTTATCAATATGTTTTTAGATGGTTACGACGCTTCTAGATAAGCAACTCGACCCCGAGTCTTAGAACTCGGTTCAAATATGGTCTATAAAGACGCTTAGGGAACCTCTAATAGTATCCTTTGGGTGGGAGTATAGTCTTGGGGCCTGGTATCGAGCTATCTGCCCATCGGTAGTAGTAGTAATAGTATTATCTAGTGGGAGTAGGACTTAACCTTTGAAGAGTAGGGGTTCCGGCGCATCCAGGTTACGGAACTACGTTGCCATAAATCAGAGTTATATTTACTTGGCCTCATGGCCCCCTTTGTGATGATTCTCCTTTGTCCATGCCTTGTGCTCACCACAGCAAGGCCATGTTGGGTCCCTATCGGTGGGGAGCCTTACATCATACTCCACATGTAGTTCACATGGTTATATCTTTGGTTATAGCCTCTCCCACTAGTCGATACAGTTTACTCCATTCTTTAGTTGATTAGTTGAGTGTAGTATTTTAGACTCGTATTTTGGACTTAGGCATGTTGCTGACCACTTCGGCCAGAGTCACTTTTGACCATATCGGTTTTAAACCAGTTGTATCAGTTTTCAGCAGTTGATTTGGTCATTTCACGTATCGGTTCAATTACTAGTTCTATCATGTTATTATTATTTTATATCACTTACTTAGTACATTCAATGTTGCTAATGTATGCTTTTTTGCTGTATTGTTTCATGATACGGCTGCGGGTTCGTGGAGCTACGCACCGCTAGACCCACTTGGTTCGAGATTCTCCACCTCGGTAGTTGAAGTGTGAGTCCTCATCATTCGAGGACATTATTTCTTTCTTTTAGTCATTTATTAGTTAAGTTGGACTTAGAGGTTAGGTGGGGGGGCTTGTCCCAGTAACTCCTCGGTAGATGGCTTTGAGAGAGACATAATTTTTAGATTTATCGAGTACTAGTCAAGTGTTTTGAGCACATGTTTTTCGGAACTTGTCTTTCATAAATGTTTTATGAAATGTTTTATCTTTTTCTTTGATTTTAAAAATTTCGATGTGCATGTTTACTAAAATTACAGTGAATGATAGACTGAGGTGGACTTGGGGTCACTTGTATCTTCAAGTGTTGTGTTACGTCCAAGGTATAGACTCGGGGTGTGACAAACTTGGTATCAGAGCACTAGGTTTAGAGGTTTCTCAAAGTCGAAAAGTAGCATCAGGTAGAGTCCTTTTCATGGGTGTGAAGCTCACCACACTTATGGCGAGGAGGCTACGAGATGTTATTAGAAAAATTCCCTTTTGCTCATATTCTTTATTGTTCGTTAAAGTTAAATTCCAAAAGTGTCCTTCTAATTCATGCTGTTTCATTCCGGTGAACCATGCCTCCCGGGCAACATTAATAGATGGAGGGTCAAGATGCCAACAAACCTACCCCACCTACCCCCGGCGGCTCCTCGAAGATGATTCGATTTCTACCCTTGAGGTACAGTACACAATTCAGTTCTTGCTCAAACCATGACCAATCAGGTGAATCAACAGAGTGGTACCATTGAACACGAATGGGTCTGATAGTGAAAAGGTGCGAGACCACCCCATATGAACCCTCCATCATTTTAGGGATTTAAAGTGGGGGAGGACCCCAGGGAGGCCCCATAGATGAGGTCGGGAATATTACACATTATGGGTGTCGGCTCCTCACAGGGAGTGCTCACCTGGCTGCCTATCAGCTTAAAAGGGTAGCCCGGGTTTGGTACGAAAGTGGAAGGAAGGAGCGCCAGCGGGAAGGCGGGCGATAGAGTGGCGGGAGTTCCGCACCGGCTTTCTTGGATAGGATTTTCCGCAGGGAGAGTTTGAGGAGCGAAGATGGCGAGAGTTTATGAACTGCGGCGGGGGCAACAAGACAATGGAGGAGTATGCTCTGGGTTTACTAGGTTATCAAAGTATGATCGAAGTATTGGCCAAGGCCAAGGGCTCACCTCCTTTGAATTTTTTCAATGGAGTATCTAATCTAGTCCTCAAAGTGCGGGGACCACAGGCGATCAGGACACATAGGGCCTTTCTAGCCAGTTATTTATGCCTAGCAAATTGAGGCTGAAAAACTGAAGGATATGGAGAGAAATAACAAGTGGGAAAGAACTATCCATTCAGATTTCGGCTATCGGAGATCTAGTAGTGGTAGCCGTCCACAACGGCAACATTAGGGTCCCAAGCCACCACAGTTCGGCTAGTTCCCCAACCTTTCGGTCCCACCGGGATCGAATTAGTGGGTCATCGCTTCTGTCAGTCTCAAGATCACAATATAGGAACAATTATCAGTTTGCCCCAAGTGCGGCAAGAATCATCTGGAGAGTGTCTATAGATCAGAGAAGGCTGATTTGGATGTGGGCTTGACTTAGGCACCAACTTCGGAAAGTGCTCATTAGCATGGAAAGGGAGATCACAATCCACTACCTTAGAAGCTCCGGTGAGCCGGCCGGCTCGACGAGCCAACTCATCGAGTATAGATGGCGGTCGGTGATCTTGGGCAAAGTAGCATGCCCAAGTGATGCTTTATACTCTTAGTTTTACTTGTTTATCGACTTAATTATATACATTATCATGTAATTTTATGTAAATGTGAATATATACATTAACCAACATGATTAGTTCTTGTTTTTGTAGGTTTAAAATGAATTTGAGGAACTAATCCATGAGTTGGTAAGTGGAGGAATGAATCGGAAGTAAGACGTGAACGTCGTCAAGGAGGATCGTGAGCGAAACAGCCCACCTGCCAGCGTTAGCAACGTGCCCTGGCGGCAGGCTGCGACAAGAGCCATGACACGGCACGCCAGCGGCAAGAGCTATTGGCGCTATTTTTGTATTTCTAGTATGCATCGCGATACTACTCCGATATCGCAGGCATATTGGCGTGTGATAACCTCCGTGACAGAGCTATATTCGATACCGGGCATAATTTTGTACATTCTCATTTACTATAAATTGGTCCCTTGGCTCTAAAAACAAAAAGGTCACGATTTATTTACGAAAAACTGCCACGGGTGAAAGGGAGAAGTGGGAGAACTCACCTAGGGTTCATCAATTTTCATCTTTTCTTCTACCTGATACTTGTAAGTATGTTGCTTTAACTATTTTATGTAATTATACGAACTTGGTGGCTAGAACCCTTCCTCTGGTTGAGGCCACAAGATATGATTGTGATTATGCGGAGTTGTTTTGGTTTTAAGTTATTGATTGTTGTTATTGTTCCCTACATTCTCAATTATGGTTGTTTTTATGATTTGATCACCTGAAAACATACACGTTAAAAGCTTAGGTAAATGCTTGAGAAGAAAACCTAGGCAAAGACACTTAAGCATGTAGGGAGCAAGTTTGTATCTTACGATATAATTCGCGGTTAGGATAAGAAATTATACCTATTTGGATGATAAAAAGCGGAGGATGATAACATGAATTAACTTAGAAATTTCACATCACCACTCGTAGAAAGTAGTTGTGAAGCTAAGTTGAGTTAAATGATTAAAGGTAGGAAAGTCCCTAATCAAGAGCATAAGCCCGTAAACCACGTCATGTAATTGAATTGCCCAGAGCTGGGAATGTCACATCCCAGCTCAACGGTAGTTTGTGAGGCTAGTTTGTCATGTTTAGAGGCTGAAAGACTGGTATGCAGTTTTAATTATGTGAGGCGACAGTGAATGAAGTTTCATACTTAAACCATTACAAAGCGTAGTATCGCGCCCAGTTATAAGCTTAACTCTGAACTGCTCATGAATGTTTTGTATTTCGATGACTTTTATAGACTTAATTAGATTTTATCGAAAAAGTCTTTAATAAACCTTCACCAGTTAATATCACACTTGAACTTGATAATTAGGCTGAATTGGTCCGGTCCTATGGGTTCGACATTCCGGCTTTTAAAGGGCCACTATATTACTTGTACGACCCATTACACTTTCGGGGCATCAAGTTTTTAGGCGCCGTTGCCGGGAGTGGCGTGGTGAAGTGAATTAAAAACATTTTCTTGTGTTAGTTTACATTCTTATAAAATAAATAATAATAAAATAAAAATTCTTGTTTTGTGTTTGTATCTATATATTTTTAATGTTCAATTTTTTTTTTATTTTTTAAATTTATTTTAAATTTTTGTTTTTAATCTAGTACCCTTCTTAACATGACATCATGGAATACAAATGGGTTAAATGGTGGATACTCTTATTTTGGTAGGTGTTGTCTAAATTGTGGAGGACCTCACTTATGGCAACATTGTAATACTTGCAATATATGTGGTGGTCAAAATGGCCATTGGGATGGCTGGCTCCAAATGCTTACTCCCCTCCCCAAGCCCCTACTATGATCTTACATTTATTTTTTGATGAATATAGGAATGATGAAAATGAGGACACCAAGGCATAAGCTCGGATACAAACTTAGTAAACAAGTCCTTGAGCAACGAAGCAATGAAGGAGGAGATGGAAGCATTGAGAAGTGGCAAGAGGAAAATGGAGAGGCTAGAAATGATGAGCGTCAAATCACGGAGATGATGGGTAAGGGCTGAAGCTTGCGGTAATTTGCAAGTAAAGGTCTTATGTAATACTCAAGAAGAACCACAAGAAGAAGAAAAGGGTGAGTTCTTGGAAGAAGCCAAACAATTAGAAGCTCTTGAGAGTCCCCGTGATGGTTTCACGCATATGGCCAATCCATTTATAGAAAGAAAGTTAGAGTCCCACCCATTTGACATTCATGGGAGTAGATGTTGATGTAGAGAAGGTTTACACAAGTAGGGAAGTCAAACACAATACGGTTTAAGAGTTGGGGTGTATTGTACCACACTCAAAGCATTTCTCGACATTAAGTTTGGATGACAACCTAGAAATAGAGTCTTCAAGCTTGTAGAGAAAGAGTTAGACCGAAGACAAGACCCATACATTCTTCTGAAATTTGCTGAATCTAATGAATAAATGACCGCTTACTTAAGGACCAATAAGTGCAAGGCGGGCATCTACTTCTTGGTCCCTTTCAATTTTCACCACCACCTGGAGCATAAGAGGAAGATTGGAGAAGAAATTAGGGGTGAGATCATATCCTCAAGGTGGAGGAAAAATTGGCAAAACTTGATACGTCGTGCCACGGCGGGGTAGCGCTGCTTGGGAGGCAACCCAAGAGGTCCCATTTTAATTTCTTGCATTTGTGATTTTATTTATTTTCATGTTGTGTTTTGGTCGAAAGTTAAGCACAGATGGAGGGGAAGTTTGAGTACCGTGGAGGAGGAAGCTAACAAGCATGGAAGAGAAAAAATGTGGGAGTCAAAATACCCACTTGGCCAAATATGAAGAAAAACATCTTTGTTAGCTAGGCCTAGAGGCCTCGGGAAGTATTTCTCATCTGTTTAATTTTAAATTTGATGCCATAGGGACATAACATGATTGACGTGGGGTGAGAAAAATTTAAAATTTTTGTGCTTAATGATTGTTGGTAGAATTAGTGCTTAGGAGAAATATTGGAACAAATTTTTTAATTAACATGACTTCATCACCGTTGGTTTTTTTGGTTCTTTTTCCGAAGGGGGTCTTTGAACCGAGAATAAAAATTTTCATTTGTCCCTGTATATAATGTTTTAATCATAGTTGAGACTATTTCCGACGATGGATGGATGACGGCCGTCTTGAGGAAAATTAGTCAATAGATTTTGGTTTTAAACGTAGTTAATTGATGGCTTGATGTTCTTGTATGTATATACATGATTGCCAAGATACAAGTAGTTAGTGTTGGAGCATGTAAAGTGTACTTTGTTTGATACACTTAGGCTCTTGGGTGACTTGATGTGGATGAAACTCAATTTTTGAATTCTTTGATGTAGTTAAGTCTTATGATAATGTCTTAGTGAGCATATGCACATAAATTCATAATTTTAAGAATATTATGTCTTGAGTATCTACGACTTCTTCACAGACATTGTAAATGAAATGAAAATTACAATTATTAATAGATTGTTCTCTGAATAGACCTAAATGTCCATCCCTCACTTTAACAACCTTGAATATTTAATCCCTAGTTAGCCCAATTTGAGCCTTAAGCCTATTCTTTGATAACTACAACATAAGCTTAATCCTTTCTTTCAATTAGCCTTGAATTTGATTCAAAACTACGAGGCGCTTAAGTGAAAAATTCCAAAGTGAAGGAGTGAGAAGCGTGTAAAAGAAGGAAAGTAAAAGAGGATTGTAAAAGTTGAGAAAGGTCAAGGGATTGCACTTGTTTTGAAAATACTTGATTATTGGTAGGGAGTAAGAAAGTTAATGACTGAAAAGTTGTACTTAAGTACTCATACTTTGATAAGCTAGAATGTGCTTAAAGAAATGGGAACAAGAAGAGAAAATTCAAAGAGTGAAAAGAATGAGGTGAAGTAAGAAGAGATGTCCTTAATGAATGTTTGATGTATTAAAAGCGCAGGAGATAGTCACTAATGCGGCAAGAATACTTTCCTACCGTCCCATAACCTACATTACAACCCATTAAGTCCCTACTTGATCTTACGTTCATACGTCTTAGAATTGTGGAGTAAAACACTAAGGGCAAGCTTATAGTTCACTACATGATGCATGTGAATTCTTTGAGAGAGTGAGTGTAATTCTATTCATATACCCATACTTGTTGTGTTTTAAAAACTTGCGAGTAAAAATGGGTAACTCTAGTTGTGGGGAACATGTTTAATGAAAGATAACATCATAGCCAGTTCAGTGAATTTGATTTGCATGGGGTTTGCTAAGATTGAGAGTCGATTCTTGAGGTTAGAAGTCTTAACATACGTTGTATTTCATTTAAATGACTACATTGTGCATGCTCTATTGTTAACTTGCTATCTTAAGCAATCATTGTAACGTAGCTTGAATTGTCTTGCTAAATTAGTTATGTGCGGTCACTCCCATTTACATGAGATGTAAAAGGGTTGTTCGAGGACGGACAAGGCTTTAAGAGCCGGATGTCGAACCCATAGGGACTGGACCAATTCATCTAACTATCAAGTTCAAGTGTGATATTAAATCCTGCAAGTGTTGATTATAGACTTTTCGAAATTTAATTATTTCTAGATGTGGTCAGCAAATACTATGAATTCATTCAAGAAACTGACTAAAGTTAAGCTAGGATAATCATGCGTACTACGCTTTGCAATAGTTTAAGTATGGGAGTATCAATTGTCGTCTCATATTAAAAATGCATGTTCATGGTTTCTTGAGCCTCTAAACACGACAAACTAGCCTCAAGCCTACACCGTTGAGTGAGGATGTGACATTCTAGTTCATGGGCAATTCAATTACGTGGATGTGGTTTTACGGGGTTTATGCTGCGGTGGGACTTTCGTACCTCAAATCACTTAACTCCAATTTAGCTTCACAACTACTTCTTAATTGGTGATATGATAATTCTAAGTTGGTGTCTAGCTCATTACGTTTTGTAACCCAAGCAAGGAGCAAATTAAGGTATAATCTACTTATCCTAACCCCTTGAGTGCTATGTGTAATCTGAAACTTGCTCCCTACATTTTTTGTTCTTGCCTAGGTTTACTTTCTCAAGGTTTTTCCTAGGTGCTTAACATGTGTGTGTTTTCATGGTGATCAATCATTAAAAAAACCATAGCAAGTACTAAGGACAAAACAACAATCAATTACTTAAAACCAAAACAAAATCATGTATTCACAATCATACCATGTGGCTTTAACCTTAGAGGAAGATTCTAGCCACTCATGTTCGTATAATTACAATAAAACATAATTAAAGTAACGATTACTTAAAGAATTGAGTCGAAGATGAATTTGAATAACCCTAGGTGAGTTCTCCTACTTCTCCTTACTCCTTGGAAGTTTTCAGAATAATTTCATGACTAAGTAATGATTTTAGGAGCTAAAGGACCTATTTATAGTAAATGAGAATTGTACAAAATTATGCCGTGTATTGGAATGGCTGTGGCATGGAGGTTATCGCGCCAATATTCTTCCATTACATAGAGGAATCGCGGATGCACCTTTGGGGGATTCGCCTTAGAAGCACATTAGGCCGAGGCTTGTAGCGATGGCCGTAGCTACTACGTGCGACGAATGACGCGTGACAGCAGCCCAGGTGCTTTATGCTTGCCTTCTTCTCGCGCTGGCATTGGCGTGGTGGCATGGCCCAGGCGTCACCTTCCTGATCTGTGAGCTGCTGGCGCAGCCAGCTTGCCAAGGCGCGATTCCTTGTCGACTTTTGTAATTCACTTCTGACTCCAGTCCTCTATGCCCAAACCATAAATTAGTTCCTCAAATTCATTTAAACCTACAAAAACATGACTAATCATGTTGGTTAGTATATATATTCACATTTACATAAAATCACATGAGAATGCATATAATTAACTCGATAAACAAGACAAAACTAAGTTATAAAGCATCACTTGGGCATGCTATTTTGCCCCCAAGATCACCTACCCCACACTTGAAGCCTTGTTCGTCCTCGGAACAGCCCTTTTTACATCTCATGTAAATGGAGACTCGCACATAACTAATTGAGAAGAAAGAGACAATTCAAGCTACGACTACAATGATTATTTAAGATAGCAAGTTAACAATAGAGCATGCACAATGTAGTCATTGAAATGAAATACGACGATATTTAAGACTACAACCTGGAATGACTCTCAATCTTAGCAAACTCACGCAAATCAACCCGATCAATAAATCCCAACATGGTATTTATCTCTCATTAAACATGTGCCCTCACAACAAGTTATTTTACTTCCAAATTTTCAAATCACAAAATGTATGGGTATATGAATAGAAATTACGCTCACTCTCCAAAGAATTCACATGCGTCATGTAGTGAACCATAAGCTTGCCCTTGGTGTTTTTACTCAATAATTTAAGGATGTGGCTGAGCGTAAGATCAGTAGGACTTAATGGATTGTAATGTACGCTAAAGGACGGGTAGGTACTAATACGGCGATAATAGTGGCTATCTTCCCCAAGCGCTTTCACCTTCGTAAGGACATCTCTTCTCTTACTTCCTTCTCATTCTTTCCCTTTGTTGAATTTTCTCTTCTTGTTCCCATTTCTTTAAGCACTTAACTTATTAGTAAGTACTTAAGCAATTTTCATTCATTTATTTCTTACTCCTACCAATACTTAGGCATTTTCGAACAAGTGCATCCCTTGACCTTTCTCAACTTTTACAACTGTTACTTTTCCTTCTTTTTTCATACTTCTCACTCCTTCACTCTTTCGAATTTTTCCCTTAAGCGCTTAGGAGTTTTGGATCAAATTCAAGGCTAATGGAAGAAAAATTAAACCATGTTTAGCTATCAAAGAATAGGCTTAAGGCTCAATGGGGCTCACTAGGATTCCTTATTAAAGGTAGGTAAAGTGAGGGATAAAAAATTGGTTCATGCAAAGAAATGCCTAAATCATCTCCTACGAGTCCACATCCTTCATTTCGATTTATATACACACGGGAAAGTTCTACACATTCCACCATATACAGCAAATTCGAAAACCTTTCACTCATAGCACATGCTCAATTCAAGACACATTCAGCCCAGGTTTCTTTCGGCTAATCACAAAGATGCAAAATTAACCTTCCCCGGCACATGAGTCAAATTCAGAGCCTAGGTGTCTCAAACAAAGTTATACACTTCTTGCATGCTTGACACTAACCACATTCGCATCTTACAATCATGTAGCACATAACAAGAACATCAAACCATCAAATTAGCTACGGGTTCAAAAAGAAAAAAAATAAAATTTTATTCTTCTTCGGTTCAAAGACCCCCCAAGAGGAAAAAGAACCAACAGAAAAACCCACCGGGTAGGTGAATACGGGTGGGTGAATCATGCTCAAATAAAAAATGTTCCTTTAACCAATACTTATCAAGCACTAAATTCACCAAAAATCATTAAGCACAAAATTTTGAAATTTCCCTCACCCCACACTTGAATCATGCCATGTCCTCATAGCATCAAATTAAAATTTAAAGATGGTGAGAAATACTCCCTGAGTCCTTGAGGCCTAGATAACATCATGTTTTTCTTTCTTTGAACATGTGGGTATTCAACCCCACACTTTTCCTCTTCCATGCTTCTTAGCTTCCTCCTCCAAGGGTACTCAGACTTCCCCTCCATCTGTCCTTAAATCTCTACAAAACACAGCAACAAGATGAATATAAACAAAATCACAAAAATTCAAGAAATTAAATGGTACCTGTGGTACCCTTGGGTTGCCTCCCAAGCAGCGCCTAATTTTACGTCGCGGCACGACGCATCAAGTTTCACCACTNTGTTTTTCTTTCTTTGAACACGTGGGTATTCAACCCCACACTTTTCCTCTTTCATGCTTCTTAGCTTCCTCCTCCAAGGGTACTCAGACTTCCCCTCCATATGTGCTTAAATCACCATGAAAAACAGCAACAACATGAAAATAAACAAAATCACATAAATGCAAGAAATTAAATGGTACCTGTGGTACCCTTGGGTTGCCTCCCAAGCAGCACCTAATTTTACATCGCAGCACGTTGCATCAAGTTTCACCACTTTTCCCTCCACTTTGAGGATATGAATCTCACCCTTAATTTCTTCTCTAATTTTCTCTTATGCTCCCAGGGTGGTGGTGAAAAATTTAAATGACCAAGCAGTAAATGTTGCCTCTTGCATTTATTGGCCCTTACGTAAGTGAAGTCATTTTTGCTCTCAGAATCAGCAAATTTCAAAATGTATGGGGCTTGTTCCTCCTCTAGCTCTTTCTCTACAAGCTTGGAAGACTCTATTTCTAGGTTGTCAACCAAACTTAATGT